>JAOEHY010049075.1:0-28784 GCA_025447955.1 Psilopsiagon aurifrons
GCTCTTCGCCCCCTGCCCGAATTCCAGCACCGGCGCGGACGCGGCTCGAAGTTTTTTTTTTTTTTTTTCCCTTGGAGGGAGCTTGCGGGACCCGTGCAACAGGCGTCGTCCTGCGGAGGGAGAGCGGGCGCCCGAGGGGCTCTCGGCGGACCTGGGCGGACCTCTGCCCTTTTAGGTAATTCTGTTTTGTTTCCAATACCTCCCGGTTGTGCTTTGCTGGCAGTAGGTGCCGTGCTGGTGCTCCTGAGTGCCTGCAGCACTCGGGGGCATGCCGCCTCTTCCTAAGGAGGGAAACTTGCCCGTCTGTGGGATGGATGGGATGAATGGATGGGTGGATGAAGTGTTAACCCCTGGCTGCGAGGAAGATGCGCGCTGGAGCGCCCGGCAACCGTGCCCTCCCGGTTGTGGGGGCAACCCCTGGGGAGGGGGGAGCGGAGCTGCGCGGGCGCCCGGGAGTTGGAGCCGTGGGGAGCGGCGGCAGTGGTGATTTATCGCGGTTGAGCAGCTCTGTCCGCTGAGCCCCGGGCTGCTGGACGCGGCCCGGTGCCCCTAGTCCGCACCTCCGTGGCAGGAACGGGCCCGTCGGCTGGATGCTGCGGGCGGTGAGCGGGGCTGCGGCGGCGGGAGGGAGGGAGGGAAGAGGGGGCGCGCCCTCCCCTGGGGCTGCAGGAGGCTGGAGGAGACGGTGTGCTTGGGTCCTAACGCTGGCCGTGGTCACGCACGTATTTTTCCACCAGCGCCTGTCTTCCTGTTTGTCGCTTTGAACTGAAAAAAAGATGAGATTCTAGGGGTAGTCTGTTTTAATTATCACATAATGTATAAAAGCCTAATTGCTAAAATTATTCAATAGCGGTTAACAATTAAAAGATTATCCCAGTACTCTGAAGCTAGCGAGGAGCAGACTGTACTAATTGGATAGTTAATGACATTTAAATAGACAGGCTTTCTTAAAATAGTAAGCTCCACTCTTCCGGGGAACTGAATAGGTTGTTAGAATGTTTAATAATTATATTGCGATGATGGTAACACTTCTGAAAGGGCTGTGGTAATTAAGTTGTTAGCTTGGCCAGCAGCACTGGGACAGATTTTGCATGGCATCAGAGCATTGGCTAAGGGAAGGTTGTATTTTCATCACTTTTCCTTTGATATATAAATACGTCTGAACACTACAGAGATTTGTGTGGAGCCAAGTCAAAGGGAAGGCAATATTTTACATACTGTCCAGTGAAATCTTCTTCCATCTTCATTCTTCTTCTGACATAATTTAACTGAATTGATAATTGAACTTGAGTTTTAGCATTTTGCCACTTGAGATTTATGTCACATTATGCCACTTACACTGACTGGAAATAGTTACTGTTTAATATTGTGAAAACTGGATCAGGGGTGGTGTAACAGCATTCCTCTTGTCATCCTTTAAAAACTAACCAGCTAAGGTAGTATTTTTTCTTTTTGGCAGTATCAACATACCTGTTTAAACACTGTACTTTAATGACAATTCTGTGTGGTTAAAATTTACTTTCTGAGCTGTCTGTTCTCCACAAGAAACATGAGATAAAAGTGTTCTATGAGAAACTCTTACAGTAACTGCCTAAACTTGTTGCTTTTTGTTTAAAAGTTTTCTCAGTGTAACATATAATAAAGATGGCAAAATGAGAAGCAGCACAATGTAATCTTATGCTTGCTGTGTGGTTTTTTTTGCCACAGAGAAAATGTTTCCCACTGTCTTCATCAAAGACATACACTTAAGGAAAATGCCAGAAATGAAAATGAATTAGAGATTTAATTTAAGAAATTGAATAGGATATTCTATTTTCATAACTAGTGTAGAGAATAATACGTAATTAAAATTGTAGAGGTTGTATGGGCTCTTATATACCTACGCTTTAATCAGTCAGTCTTAAGTTTTGTTGTCGGTATTGATTTGACTTCCTCTGAGGTAAAACAAAAGTACAGGAATAAGTAAACTCCTGAAACTCTGGTCTAAATACTTCGATGGCTGGGAGTATTTGTGTCCCGAGTCAGGGAGGATGCTAAGCTTCTTGAAAGTTACATTCACAATTGTAAAACTAATCTATTTTCTTCTTGTGTTGGATTCCACAGTTGTCATGTCATGTTGTTTCCCAACAAGTGCTCTTTTCACTATTATAAATATGTTCCTCAAACACTTTTTTTTTCCTTCCATTCAAAGTATTCAAATATTACTTATGAGCATTGCTGCTGACTTCTGAATCTGAATTCCATTCTATGTTTTCCCAAATGAAGGTTTCAAAAAGTCAGAATAATAGAGCTTTTGTTTTTTTTCCTCAGTTCTTGTAAAAATGTTAGTGTGAATGAAGATAGGGTTTAATGTTAAGATTGGATTTCCTCCAAAGCAAAAGTATGACTTTCCACAAAGCTGATAAATAGAGAGCTGAATGCGTCACCAAAGATTTACAAAACACTGGTGTCTTGACATCTGGATTTGTGGAGTGTCTTTGACAAAACATGGAGTGTGGAAAAAATGCTATACAGGGGTTTTGTTTTGTTTTGTTTTTTTAGGAGGGAAAAGACTCCAACCTGAAAACAGAAGGAACATAAAAAAATGTTTTCCATGACATACTGGGTTGTGTGAGACTCTTTTGGGGAGTTGCGTTCATGTATTTTCTATATATTTTAATAAAAAGATACCAGCACAAGTTTTACAAGAAAATGAAATCTGCTTGAAAAATCCTCCTAATGAAATGCAAATGCCTTCTATAACATGTACATATTTTTTCCTCTGATCTTTCTCTTCCCTTTATTGGTAACTCTATACAAGAAGGTTTCACAGCATTATTAACTATATCCTTCTGTATTGTTTCTAAATCATACCACCTGAAGTCCTTCTTTCCCCCTAACGCTTGCAATACTAAAGTTAATGTCCATGCTAGGTTGAAAGTACCTACCAGTGTTTTACACTTAGTTTGTCTAGAAATGTTGTAGAAACTCGCATCATGGCTCAATTGGATAAACCCAAAAACATCATTCTTGAAAAATGCGGTTTTGACTGGAGGAGGGAGAAATTCTTAAATCCTTGTATAATTATTGTATTCCTATTGCTTGTTTAATGAGCGAATGCCATCTTCTGGGCACATGCCTCTGTCATAACATTAAAATGCCCAATGGATGACTTTGAAGCTGCAGTGTACATTACAGCTCGTTCCAGGTACAATAAATATTTAAAGAACATACAAAATACTTGTTAATGCATTGAAGTGAATGGGCTATGAAACTCAGGATCTGAGATTATTTCTACTGTAGCAAATCATAATTATTACCGGTGATACTGGAATAAGACTTCTGGAAGCCAGTGCTTCTGTTTTATTATTTTTAATCTTTGGATTTTTTTTTTTTTTTAAATATGTTTGCTTCATGAATGCTGAGATTTTTTTCACATTATAATCACATTTTACTGTGTTAAGGGTAGCAGTTAAAGTTATAAACTAGTGATTTCTATAAGCTTAGCAAAGTCATGGTCTGCAAATTATCAGAATGACTAAAGCATTAAATTGCACTTTTATTTGTAGCTCTGTTATGAATATGTTCTTAGCTCTGAAATGGCATTCTTTCAGGTCTGTAAAGAAATGAAGTTTTACATGTGGACCTGTTACTTCTGGACTATGGATTTAGCAATTTAATAATGGATATTGTAGGACGAGGGTTTTTTGGTAACTTTTCATTTGATGACTTTACAATGTCAAAGAGAAGACTGTTCTTGGTTTAGCACACATGCGCTGCTACATATATACATATGTGCCTATAAATGCTTTCTGTGTGAAAGACAGTCTTTTGTTTAATAAATCTTAGGAAGAGAGATAATCTGTCTGCTTTACAAATTGCTTTAGAAATCTAATGTATGTAGCACCTTGTACCCTAAACAATACATCTATGATAAAGTCAGGCAGAATTTGCAAAGATTCTTTTAAAGCATGGGAATTGTTTTAACTGTAGCGTGTAGCATGGAGTATTTGCAAGTACTTTTCCTCTAGAAACAGGAATGAGTTTAAGAAGGTGTTAGTATTGTTAATTCAAATCACATCTCTAATGTTAAACTATTGCACCAAAGGCGGTCTGCCTGTGAGCTCCACTGAAATCTAGAACTCTTGAGAATGTCTCTTCTAATAGTTGCTAAATGTTCCAGTGTTAATTAAGAGGTAATGTAAGTGGAATCGAATGTTATGACAGCGTAATGGTCTCCTGTTGAATATAAGTTCTGTGGTTAAGCAGACACACTTTCAGAAAACAAGCACTGTCTGTTCAATTGATTCTGCAAAAGCCTTAAATCTCCACAGAGAAATATGTTTGTCATGTTTCTATTGTAGCAGTCTAATGAGAGCAGCATTGATTTCCTTTCATTAGTGGAATGCAGGGACAGTTTACAGAAATCTGTAGGGTCGTATAGATGGTTCTCTAGTCCTTGTCTGCATCAGTACCCAAGACTTTTGTTACATGAAGCTTTTACTTCCTCCAAGGTGAAGACAGAGCAAGAAAGGTTAGTTGGATTGCGGGGTATACCACCATGACAGTGCAGAACTGCAGAGGGCAGACTTAGCCATCCTACTGTGCATGATCTTTGACCCATATAGAGTATCTGGAGTAGGAGCATTTTGAACATTAAAAGGGGGGGTCAAGCTGCTCTGCCCTTCTGATAGACACCTATGCACTGACAGTTTTTCTCTTTGATTATTCAAGAGTTGTTGAAGAAAGAATGTGACGTCATTCTGGCTGAAGTACTGTTCCCACACTGATCTCTACCTTTTTATTGTAAACTTGCTCTCCCTTAGGACAGGGTAACACTGAGATGTAGCCATAATGACGTTCAAAAGAATATCAGCCATTTCTAAGGGCAAGGAGCAGTGCACAATTGCGAGAAGGCAGCCAGCCAGCAAGGATTGAGCTCATATTTATCCACTTTCAGAGCAAGTGGGGTGAGGAAGAAAGAAGGCTGATGTGTGTGCTAATTGACAGTGGACAGTGCCCCTAGGTCACAGCTGGAGTGAAGCTTGTTGAAGTTCAGACTGAAACACCTCCAAGCTCAGCTCTGAGAGAAATTGTCTTGGCAGCTAATTTCACTTTCTGGTAGGCTGACCATTAGATGTACAATTTCAGATGAAAGGATTTGAACTATTAACAAAATTATATGAAATTGCACTGATTTATGCAGTGACACCATCTAACATTATGAATGATAAAACTTATTTAAGCCCTGTTCCTGTGGACACTGCATACATGTTAAATCTGATGACAAGTCCTGCTTGTATTTTTAGAGATATAACTAGATAAAACAGGAGATATAGAGCATAATCTTTTAATGGAAGCAAAGTCTGTTTAATACTTTTTGTTTTGAAACTAACAACATGAATTTTCATTTTGGTGGATACCTGACTGGCAGTGAGTCACACCGCAGCAACTGTATGTAGTCCGGTTTCAGTTACACGCTAACGCCTATTAATCATTGGGGTATAGCTTGATCTTGGACAGAACAGTTTACTGAACATAATCTAAACTTAGTTTTATGTTACACTGAAATAAAAGACCACATTCAAGGAGCATGCAAGTTTTGTTAAGGTAATTTTTAGATATTTCTAACTATTTGCTGCAGTGAAGGGGATGAAATACAGGATGAGAATCAAAATGGGCTAGCTGATGGTCTAAGCGGAAATCAAGCTTCAGAGAGGTGAGAGTTAATAATAGTTAATAGAGATGCCTCCCTTTCTTTTCCCCCCACCTTTTTTTTTTTTTTTTTCCAGCAAATCTGCTGCTAATTTAGGGTGCAGGCAGAGGGCATCCTGTGAATTAGATACCATGGGTAAGAAGGTACTGTCCATTCACTTAAAAGCTACTGTTAATTTAATTGGATTTTCAGCTGCTTTTCAGACGAAACTGCACATGTGTTCCTAATTCATTGCAATAAGAAGTAAAATATGTTCATTTGCAACTGCAAGTCTATTTAATTTTACTTCACTTTGCAAAAGATTTATTGTGGCTTATGTGTCCCTGGGAAAAGGGATTTTAGATTGTTGTAAAGTGCTCTAGAATAATGTTTTTTTTTTGTTGTGTTTTGTTTTGTTTTTTTTTTTTTTAATCTTTGTTTTGTTTCAGATAAAGATTACATAGTTAGGGCTTACTTCAGCAACAGATAAGATTAGTAACACCAAGGGACAAGTAGAGTAAGGGTTAGGCTTTACCACTAGTAAGTACTTGTAACTTAGTATTTGCTCAGATATGCTCTTTGATTCGTCATACAAAAAATGGGAAAGAAACTACACAAAAAGAATGAGAGGAGATTGCATGGGACTGATTGGCAAACTAGAAACAGCTGTTACAACAATCAAGGGGGATGACAAGTAGTTATTCTTTAGTAGGGACTGAAGGAGTGAGGATTGGATTTAACATAAAGAAGAAAAAGGAGGAATGATGAGAAGAGAGAGCAGCAAAAGGCAGTTTTAAAATGCTACCTTGTCAGAAGATCTTGAGACAAAGAGGTTAGTCAACAAGGGAGATTTATTGTATTTTTTTTTAATGAAGGAAAAAACCCTGTGTCTTTTTTTTGAGTAGGAAGTATTAAGTTCAGTATGAAGTTTCTCTCTTGAAAAGCTTGTGATGTGCAGTAGAGGACATGGAGTGAGTGTCTGAATCTCAAACAGGTATATGGATTCTTCAGGTTTAAGCCAGGTGGGGGAGAACTGCTCTATATGCAGAGTTTACTTTGTGCTGTGTAGACTCGTATTCTTGGAGAACAGGAGAGCTTTCAGAAATTTCTAAAATTTCTGCCCCTGTTTCCTTTTTATAGACTTTAATCCTACTATCTTTTTTCTCTGTCTTTGTTTTCTTTACTTCTGTGATTCAAGAGCATGAGATGTAAAGATAAAATAGACCTAAACTGAAAACTCCCTGAACCAGTAGAATTGACGGGGGCTGTGATCACACTCAATTTCACACTGCTGCTAGTGTCATGTAGAGTAATATTGTGAAGGATTCTGTCAATTTTTGGTTCAGCTGCTAGTTGTCATAATGGTGAAGAATCATAGGGAGAGTCACTGTCTTCAGTCAGTGAATGAGAAACTTTATTAGAGAAAGGAAAACTGGTATTTTCTTTGAAGCTTTCTTTTTTTCCCTCATTATAAAGCTTTCACGTAGAATCTTTTCATTTCCTGACTGAATATCTGCCACTGATTTTTCAAAAACTGCACATGACAGTTGAAGCCTTGGTTCCACACATTTTTCTTGATGGAAAAGTTAAATTGTTCTGACTCTTTGGCTATTTTTTCTAACAGCCCTTCTCAGTTGAATTATTTAGAGGACTGTACACACAACCAATATAAACTAAGTTATTCTGTATGTTAAAAAAAAAAAGGTAAGATATTTTTAGCCACACTGAATCCTCTCAATCACCCACAATAGTTTTGCTGCAAATGAGAGTGCAGAGTAAGGGTAAGAATCCCTACTGTGAGCGAAGAGGAGGTGCATCTGTTTTAGCTGGCCTTGCCATGAGAAGAAAGATTTGTAGAACTTCTGGCTCGTGCTTGGTGTCATCTATACTCTGTAATCAGAAGGCTTTGTGATAGTTTCATTATTATCTGTAATCTTCTGTCTTCTGCCATAACAAATAGAGAGCTGGACAGGACTCTCTTAAGCCAGATGACATCTGTATTTAATGAATACAGATTCTATTTTATACTTGTAATGGACATGATTCCACTGTCTTGTCAAGATATATGTTCTTGCATATACAGCACATCTAATTGACTGTGTAAGAATATTTGTACCTATTAAGAACTTCAGAAAATGTAGTTAAACTTTAAGCTTACTCATTTTTTAATTGCCTTTTTTTTTTTAAATGGGAAATTTCATGGTTTTCAGATTGCATGCTGGAGATCCTATTTGCTACTTACGTATTAATAACTCTTGGTATAGCAGAAGTAGTGTGCAGCTATCTGTGGTAAATAATTCTTTGCTGCGGAAATTTTCTATTACTGCTTCTGTTTACTCAACCACAATGACTTTTTCCACCCAACTAGCAAGTCTTCCCCCTTGCTCTTCTATTTTGGTCTCGTCTGTGTCTGAGGTGCAACTGTATTTCTGCTATTATTGTAGTTATCTGCATTTACAACTTGTCATTGATTCACTGTGGTCAGCCCTGACTGCTATATCCTGAGCTTTGTGAGTGGCTATCCTTTTCTCTGAGTCTTTGTCTGACTCTGCCTCATTGCCCTTCACGTTCTCACAGAAATGCTCTGAAGTTGATATTTTGGGAGCTGAATCTGAGTCTCAGACAATCACTTTTGAGAATAACCTGTAAGCCTGGCAAAAAATCTATTGTGAAGTCTGACCATCAGCCCTTCTTCCTTTCTTTTCTCATAGAGAGAAGAAAGCTTGAGGAAAGATGTGCTAGCTAGATAGTATTTTTAAAATTAAAAACACAATCTAGTGCCCAAAATTGTTTCTTCATTAGTGCGTAAATGATGATCTGCTCTAGAGTTCTGCTCAGTGGTCACGCTTGTTCAGAATAACACAAAAAACATACAGCTTGGGGGTTTTCTGAAAGCCAATTTGAAGCCACTGAAAGAGAAGTGTTAGTTGTATGAAAAGCTTGTTAGCTTACCTAGGGAAAAGGTGCACGCTGGGTATGTATGTGTAAGGCTCTATTTCATCACTGTTGTGGTAAGCAATTTTAGTCTGACTTTTGGGAGGCCACTTGTAAGTTTAATGTCAATTTACATTTCAGTGAATACCTTGTTTCTATTTCTTCACTGCAGTGAAGATATCCTTATTACATGGCTATGTTTAAAATGCCTATCATGTTTGCAAAGTATCTACAGTGACAAAACATACTCAGTAAAATGTAAGCTGTAGAAAATAATATTGTATACATAACTGCCAGTAATTTCAGCCCTAAACAAAAAACACTCCTAAAGTTATCCTACGTTTCCCTGACACTCCTTCAGTACTCTGGGATGATGAATGAGTGTCTACATGTTTAAAGCTTGCCGAGTCTGGGTTCTGAGGAGACCTTCAGTAGAAGTCAGTAGGAAATCTTTTTGTTTAAATGTCGTCAATAACCACAGTAGAAATATCACTTCATGGGGATAAAAATGCTTTCCATGAGCAGAATATTTCAGGAATTATGCATTCAAACCGCTATCATGAACTTAGTTTTTTTAAAAACAAGACAAAATCTTTCATTATTCAGTGGAGACAGTTCTTTTTGCCATCTTCAGAGAAGAATAGTAAACCTGTCTGGCTAAATTCTCCATGAAGTGTCTTTTAAATGTTCTAAGGTGTTAAGGTATGTAATATGGAAAAATAATATACTGTATTATACCTACAGGTCCTTGAAATCAAGAATCAGTCTTATTCAATGGAGTAGTTTTTTGGTTGTGGCTTTTTTTGCAAGGAAATGCAAGGGCAGTGTGTGACCCTGCAAAGTAAAAATTATACTACTTTCTATGATTTTCCTTCTGCAGCTTGCTCTCTGTTCCTCAGAAGTCTACCAAATACACTGCATGTTGTAAATATTAGAGATAGGTCCTCTATATTTACTGTCTTGTCACTGCTGTGAAAACAGCTCAACACAAGTAGCTTTTAATGAGAAATTAATTTTAACTCGCTGATGACTTAAGTGTTTATATGATTTGAGAGTTGCAATTGTGTACAACATATGTACTTAGCTCTCTGGCTATGCTTGCTGAGGAATAACTGTTTGCAACAGTCTTCTCATATTTGACATAATTACATAATTATCACAAGCCTTGCTCTTTTCAGTTTCTTTCTTGCGACTTTTCTTCATTAAACTATCTCTAGTTAAAAGAAGCGCCACACTTACTCCATATGTGTAATCTTTCTCCTTTAGCAGTATCTCATAATTAAACAAAATAAAGCCAGAAAACAAAACAGCCTTTTTATCTCTTAAAAAAAAAAGAAGTTATGTGTACTTATTTTATAAATGTGTCGGACCTGAAATCCACTATGAAAATGCTGAATGCTAAACTACATCAGACTGTAAGCTTTAGTTTTCTGTTGCACCAGTAATTTTTCTTGGTTATTTTAATATTGTGAACTTTTGTTTTTTCACATTTTCTCTGAAGGTACTCAAATGTAAATAAATAAAAGACTCAACAATGTCCTTTAAATGGAAGACTGATAGAGATTTAATGCTTTCTTGTTAAAATTTGCATGAACCTTTTCTGTAATTTTTATAAACTGTAATCATTTCATAAACTCTCAGTTGAAAGAACTGGATTAATTTAGTGATTAAGAACTGCGCAATACAACGGTGTCTTTCACACAAAAAGAACTCCTTGCTTCTGAAACAAAACCTGCTATTTCTAATTTTATGTTGTCATTTGCAAAATGGGCATTGTTTGATTTGACTGGTTTATTTTGTGTCACTTGTCAGTACAAAGCTGGTTTATAAAAATTAAAATTAATCCTAGGAACCAATCTTGCTAATATTCATGCATGTTCAAGCTAGAGTTAAAAATGTGTAAATGAGAGTGTGCAGAGAATAACTTTCAGTACTGTAGCTCCAGTAACAATATAAAAATAGATCACTTTCAACTTTCACAGGTCTGAAAAAATCCAGTATTTGGAAAAATGACATGATGCTAACACTTATTTTCTTTTGCATTAGTTCGTTCTCATCTCTTTGGTACCCATGGTTTTGCTGCTAAAATTATATTATCATGTGGTTCCTTTCCAGTGTAAAATATTCCCCAACACACAATTGAATTTAAGATCCTTCATGTTTATTTCTGGCTTTGGGTGTTACCTTGTCCAAGCAGATATTATAACCTGCTCTGTATGTGCCAAGCAGTTACACAAACATTTTGAAAATTCTAGCTGGCATATCAGAAAACGTGAAAATCATTGTCTACTTGAAGACCCTTTATATAAAGAACAACTTGGAAAATAGTGACAGTAGTTTTCCAGTGAAAGGTAGCTGTAAGGTGTGCATTGTTGAGTGCATAATATAACCCGCTGAATAATGAAGGGCTATATCTCAATTCTGTGCAACTACAAAGAATTATAAAATTTGTGTGAGAACTTAAAATGCAAGAAAAGCTGGTAAAACATGAACGTTGCTCTACTCAACTGAATTTCCTCATTTTTTAGCATGTGTATTCTAAAGTGTTGAAGAATTCACTATTCTTACATGAGGAGGTTGGCACCTTAGCTTGTCTGGTTTTTGTGAACCGTATCTATGGTCCAATTTGGAATTAAATTTAAATTGCTTCAAGGTGTTAAATACCTTAAAACCTGTTTTTTTAAATTCAATTATCTAATTGTTTTATTGTCCCATTTATCCTCCATATATTAATTTCCTTTAATAAAGTGGTTGAAAATGTCAAGTAAGTAATTTATAATGGTCTTTAAATTGGTGAAGGATCTCCTTTTTCTTTTTGGTACTTTTATTTGAAACAATTTTATTTCTGATTTATTTTTACTGTTAATTTAGCATAAATTAGTATATTAATTCCTTATTACCGCAGTGAATTTTGTAGCTCCACTAATGTTAAATCTTCATCCTTTAAAGTACGTGTGTAGAGAAGAAATAGTGAATTTCAGATTCAACTAATTTTATTTCCAGTGCACTTTTTTTTTTTTTAATTATCTTTTGGATAGAATATGAAAAACTATGGAGGGAGTTATATTATTACTGAATGTTCTTTCCATTGTTTGATGATTTGATATACAGGAGGCTAGTGGAAGTCTCATTTGCTTTTACTGTGTGTTAAAAGAGCTAAATGTAACCTTTGTCACTGGCTCTGGAGAGCTCTTACACAAACTAATTTTCTACTAAATTGAAAGCTTCTTATAGTCAATAATCACTTTATGTAATAGACATACATCTTATCTCGTAGCTCAATTATCATATGAAGGTGCTTTATTGGGCGGAATTTTCTTAGGTAGGTGAGTTACTGGGTTGAAATCCAACAATGTCGTGAATCACTTTCTTGATATCCGTGTAAAAATCTTGTAGACTGTAGTCAGGCTGTGAATGGCTCTATAGTCTTTTCAGTCTGTCATTGGTATTACTCTATGGATTAATGTAAACTTGTTACTATGTTGATTTGGGAAGCTAATTTAGTCTGCTTTACAATCTGAATGGCTTTTTCTCTTGTTTACTAGGTACTCTTTATCCCTTTATAGTGTCACTTTTAATACTGATTTACAAGATACTTTTCTTCTTGTCTGTTATGCTTCCCTTATCCAAATCTGTGCTGAAAACTGTGTGAAAATGAGCTGAAGATGCCCTTTTCTAATAGATATGTATTTGTGAATGACTGCCTTTGCTGTTTA
The DNA here is from genome assembly GCA_025447955.1 of Psilopsiagon aurifrons. Taxonomy (NCBI): domain Eukaryota; kingdom Metazoa; phylum Chordata; class Aves; order Psittaciformes; family Psittacidae; genus Psilopsiagon; species Psilopsiagon aurifrons. The sequence goes on from JAOEHY010049075.1 coordinate 12,325, forward strand.
TGGTCTGTTTTTTCTGGATATACCAAGTATGGTCAAGCACTCAGTTTATTTCAGGGCTTTTGAGCAGAATGATCTAGTCTGCCTAGACAGAGCACTTCAGCTTTCTGTGCTTCATGGAGAAACTGACTTTTGAGATATGGCCAGAGGACTGCCTACTCATTGAGAGGCTGCAGCAAGCTGGTCAATAGAAATGCCAGGTGTACAGTGCTCTGCCTGAAATCTCACATCACTTTAGGACTTGAAAGACTGCTGCAGGGCTGTACACTTGAAATATCTCTTCATTCAGAAGCCAGAAATATGGCGTTCTTTTTATAAGAGCAACTCCTGAGTGAGACGATCTTGCTCCATTTGAAAGGATGGTAATAGTGATTGCAGGCACCTCTTAGTGCTTAGGTCTGTTGGAAAGACCGTGGAAACCTCAGTCTTTGTCTGTTATCTTTTGATTTCAATTAATAACTCCTGTGTCCTGCAGAATCAGCAGGTTAGTTTATTACTGTTTAAGTAATTTTGAGAGAGAAGTAGAAATAAACAAAAGAGCATTACATAAAATATGCAGTAAATGTGAGAGGAAGTCTTGGGTGTTCTGCTAGATTGTGCTTTTTTTTTTTTCCTTTCTTTAATCCATTACATAGTTATTGGGTAAACAGATTAAATCCTATGAGCGGGAACTAGAATCTGGGTCTCAACTCTGAAATTTTGAAGCTGTTCATCAGTAAGGTCGTAGACACACAGGCATTCAATGTCAGAACCAGATATAAAAGATCTGGCATTTAGGCATTGTTAGTGAATGTCAACTATTGTAGATGAAGAATGAATAGCTTTAGAAATACGTTTGCTGAAGTGTATAAGCCACCTTCCTGTTATCACAATATTCTTATGCACTTAAAAAAACCTCACAGAATTACCTTTTTTTATTTATTGTGTTAGAGTGTCACAGTTATTTTGGCTAGCAGAGAACTTTAGCATAGAATTTTCATAGAATTCCAGGATTCTATATTCCAGGAACCATGTGGATCAAACAATGATACCTTAATAGAAAAAGCTCAGGGGAGGATTTCTGTACTGTTCTATTGTCAAATGATAATGTTTAGCAAACTGCTAATAAGAAGGAAGAAAATTAAGACTGTGTGTAGGAGCCTGTACAGTGGTAGTCCTATCCAAGGCCTATAAATAATCAACACAATTACTTTAAAGAAAAAAATACATTAAAAAGGAAGTGTATATCTAAACTCCATGGCATTAATATTTGCCTCCCCTGCTAAAGTACAGTGAGTAATGAATGCCTTCTGTATTTCAAAAAGGTATATATGAGGGTGAAAATGTATCTTCAGTCAGTTCTCTGTCATGGCACATACAGTAGAGTATTTTGCCTGACTTATTATTATCATTTGCTCTGTTACAACTAAAATATTTTTATTAATCTTCAAAGTCTTTAAGTCTCAGAAGCTCCTTTGCTTTCTGCATCTGTATGTACTGATTTTTCTCATTGTGCCAGCGTAGTTGTTGTCAATATTATCTGAGTGAACAGAGTAAATAGCCAGCTGTCTCTTTTCCTGTATGTTTTTCCTTATTTAATATTCTCATGAATATTCATAGAACTCCTAGATTCATTATTTGTCCAACTGTTTAACCTGAAACCACAGGATTTTTTAGTTCACTAAAAACTTACTTTTGTTATTTGAAGAGACTTGTGGTCTGGCAAAAGATTGTACTGCTAATTGTGATGCATTTCTTTGTGGTATAAAAATCTAGACATTTGTATGTGCTTAAGCTTCAAATATAAAGGACGATGATTTTGTCTAATTACCAAAACAAGAAAGAGGTTCAGCTCATAAGCCATAGCAAAAATGCTAAGTACTGTTTATTTTTCTTTATAACAGTAACTGGCTGAACTGTGCTTTTAAGATAAATGAGTGTAGTCTTCATAAAACTCATTTGTCTTGCTACAGTTGAATGTTTGTAAAGTAAAATGATGACTTCCATTTGTGTAGGGAGTAGGTATTAAAGAAGGCTTTTGAGGCATTACCATACTATAACCAGAATTATAAGTATTCATAAGGATAGTGGAAAATAATTTTAAAGAATCCAATTTGGAAGTCTAGAAAACGGTTTCTTATTAGTGTTTCATATTGTGCACTTTTCTTACATGAACATTACTCTTTGCAGAAGGGTTTAGTTATGTGGGGGAAAACAAATATCTTGCAATGCAGCCATCCTTAAAATGTTGCCAGCGGAAATGTGCCAGCCAGTTTACTAGAAGCTAATGTACCTTTCACAATGATGAGTGAGAACTGAAGACATAGTGATTATTGTTTATAATCAATAAAATGATCAGCTTCAAAGTGTCCTGAATATTTATGGGACTGGATACTACCCAAAGCTCCCTGCTTCACTTAGTGTGAAGAGTGTTTTTTTTTAGAAGCATTTCAAAAGTGGTCCAAGAATACTTCTGCCTCTGTCACATGTTCTTGTGAGGTTTAATAAAAGAAAAATGATAGTGAAATTCTGCTACATTGTCTGTTGGGTCTGTTGCAGGGTAGAATCCAAGTAATAGACCTACAAGTACAGGGCATTCTGATATATTTGTAAGCATCTACTTTGTAATAGCCAGAGTGTATGCATGTGGAAAATCCACCATTATATTATTAGGCTAATCTTTGACATAAATTTTTACATAGCATGACAGTATTTGCAATAAATAACACTGAGGACATAAGGATCTAGAGCAACAAAATTTGTTGTTTCAATTCCATGTAAAAAGTGTTTTACAGTATCAGTTCCATTCTTGTTGTACATGTGCCTAAATATAATAGTTTATAATATTAATAATTATCATCAATAACACATAGTATTACTGTGCATATGTAATTAGCATTGTGCAATTAAAATACACAAAGTTAGGCTGCTGGAAATCATGCTTTTAAATATGGGCAAATATTTTCTAAAAAGGTGATGTGTGTTAGGTCAATATTACTATGTGACATTTAAGCCTCAACCTGTTTTGTCACTTTGTACAAGTGTCCCATCAGCATATGACCCCCAAAAACCCAAAACCAAAAAAGTGTTTTCACAAACAGTTCAAAATGAATGCACTGAGGAAACAAGGAAAAGATGGCTTGAAAATTCTCACTAGAATTTTAATCAAACCTCTTCTAAAGAGGAGTCTATTTATCTTTAGGGGGTACATATGATCAGCAAGTCAGTTTTCTTTGTTCTCTCCTTTATTTCTTTTGATGAATGTTTTTTTCTGAATTGGGGCACTTGCTTTTCTTTGTTTTCAGACTTTGGAGAACTGGTGAAAGTCTGATTTAGCCATTGTTTCTGGACTGGGTTAACTTAAGATGTAATTTTGAATGAAAATGTCCAGCTATATTGTATGAGAATGTAAGGTCCTTTCATTTCCTTCCTCCGACGTTATTACTGAGTGATTGACTGAACTTGTTCAAGCATCTGCTGGTTATTTTTTATTTAAATATTTTAGCTCTTCTCATATTATAAAAGGCTTAAATATTTCGTAGCCATGTTAATCTTACTGTCTTACAGCAGTTTCAAGTAGTCTGGTGACAAAATAAACAAAAGCTATAACTACACTAAGTAATGGCATACTGACTATACCTGTATAGGTATAGGTTCCTCTAGGAAGCATTACTCTTATGCTTGTCTAATGTGCTGTTAAATGTGTATGCTTTTGTGTGCAAGTATACATATATACTTGAACCTGCCATATACAGTTTTGTATAATTTGTAATTATTCCTAAAAGATGTCAACAGTTTCTGCCAGCAGTCAAAACTAGTAAAATCACGCCATATGCTTTCACCAGCCTGTTCATAAATTCTGCCAATGAGACCTGTTAGTAATGAAGTATATAACAAGTTATATACTTATAATCAATGGGCAGTGAGTGGTCCTTGCATAAAGCCAACTTGAGTGATTCCTATAAAAAGCTACCACTCCACCAGAAGTTTTATTCTGCTGCCTTCTACAATTTATTATTGCAAAACTTTAAAGTGTGATCCAGTGTCTTTTGTCTGCTACCATTCAGCTTCGCTAGACAAGTTAGGGAGGAAGATACTTGAATTTCTTTGACAGAAACATCCTGAAGGTGCACACTTAATCCATTGCAAGTGAGAAAGTCAAGGAATTGTTTCCTGAGAAATTGTAATCAGTATGGACTGTATTAATATCCCTCAGTTCCTCCTTTTCTGTATCTTCAGGAGCCCAGATGTCAGATTTTTAAGGGACCTGTGTATTATGATCACTGGAGGAAAGCCTGAAGAGGATAGGCTGCTCATCTAGTCTTGATAGACTTAGCAATTGTAAACAAAGTACTGCTCCTGAACAACTGAGGTAAATGCTTAGCTGTTGTGGATCATAATTAACTGTAATATCTCATCTAGTTATTGCAAGGAAGGCAGTTGTAAAACTTCTCTTTAGTGATTGATAATGTTCTAATTGTATATATAAGAAGGGTTAGTTATTTTGGGTAAAATGGAAAACCGAAAAAGTTTGTGCATGGCAAAAGTGTTTTTTTTTGTTGTTGTTGGCTTAAAAAAATCCCTCAGAAGCAACAACAACAAAAGCAAAAAAAAAAAACCAAACCCAAAAAACCGAGACAACAAACCAACCCAACAAAGCAAAAAAACCCAACTAAAAAGCCAAGAACAATGACAAAAACTACCGCAAACAAAAAAAAAAACCCAAATAGCCCTGAAACCCCAGAGAACAGTTTGAAAATAGCCTTCTGAAGATATAGAATTTGTATTTCTGAAGAAAGAAGTATCATAGGAAAAAATTCTGCACTATAAAGGTGGTGAGACACTGGAACAGGTTGCCTGGAGAAGTTGTGGATGCTCCATGCCTGGAAGTGTTCAAGGCCAAGCTGAATGGAGTACTGAGCAACCTGGCCTAGTGGAAGGAGTTCCTGCCCATGGCAGGGGGTTTGAAACAAGGTGCTCTTAAAGGTCCCTTGCAAAGCAAGCCATTCCATGATTCTGAGATATGAAAAGGGGAAGGTGTCTGAGCCATTTAAATATAGACATGCATTGATTTATTTAGACATATAGAATAGTTGAAAATTTTGTTTAAATAATATTGGTTGGAATATAAAATAAAACCACAACTGGGCAAACATTCATGTGACTTGCCTGAGTAATTTTACTGATTTTTAGTTGGAATTATGAAAGGCTTATCTGCTTGGTTATCTTTTACTTTTAAAGGCAGAAATTATAAAAAACTTGACATTCTTTTTTTGTGGTGGTTGTTGCTGGTTTTATTTTTTTAAGCAAATGGGAAAAAATCAATAAATGCATCAGGAGCAAGTTAGACTGTAAGGCAGAGCCGAAGGGCTACTTAAAAACTGGTAAAAACACTACATTCTCTGAAAAGTCACAGGTATTATCTATCTATAATATCTAAGGGCTTGAAATGGCACTTGCATAATCCTGCATGTAAATATAAGGAAGTTATTTCAAAAAAGAAAAGGTTTTCAACAGTACTGAAGAGACTACTCAATAAATCAGTGAATATAATCTATGATCTTTCCTGAGAATTGCTAACTTGATGTTTCAAGATAAATGTCTGGAATTACTGCTTGATGACTTAACCGGGTAGAATTCCAGTTAGAACTTACTTAGCACCTGCAGCTTGTTGTACTGAATATAGTAGTGATGTCATACATAAAAGCAAAACATGAGTAATTACAGAATAATTAGACACTCATACAAAAGCTTTTTGATTATTAGCTTACTCTTCTACAAGGAAAGTCTCTAAGAGCTCTAAAACTTTTACTCCAGTTAAACCACTCAGATGTCTGGTAGCATGCACTGGAAAAAGGCAGTTTAAGCTTCGGTCTATGCTAAAAGTGCTTCTGCTTCACTAACTCAAAAATTCCCAAGGATATGACAGGGCTGACAAGACTGACCTGTTGTATCGGTTTAGTCGTTAGTAGCAGCTAATATCTTTTTTGTTACTTCTTCTTGTAATGTCATGTGCTGGGATTTCAGGGAAGATGAGCAAGTGTATGGGCGAAGTTCTAGCCCCACTGAAGTCCATAGGAAAATTTATAATGAATTATTTGAAGCTGGACTTGTGTGCTAACTTTTTTTTTCTTCTATCTATAATTCTCTTGCAAAGAATTACCAAAAATGAAGACAGGAAATGCTGTACAGTTATGTAATGAACTTAATATGGAACACAGCTGGACTATTTTGATGTATTCATATTAAAGTTACAGTAGACTGCTAAATTGTAGGATGTTTGATTGTGGTAAGATAAGTGGCAGTTAGAGTGAATAATATGCCTCCATCCTCCAACTTAGCCATTTTCCTTCATCCTCTCCAGTTCTTCCTTTCCTTCCTTCCTCTTTCTTTACCAGGGGGTTGGCTTGCTCAAACAAATGACAATAACTGAGGACAAATCAAAGGAAATAATATTGTCTGCTCATTTAATAATGTCAATCCAGACATCTGGGACTATTTTTCATGCATTCAGGCAGAAAGATCAATCAGCAGTTGCCTGGTTTTGCTGCCATTGTGCTTCATTTCCATTCCAGATTCTATTCTGCTAATAACACAAATGCATGTTGTGTTATTCTTTTATTTGTAGGAAAAAATAAAGTGTCTGGAACAAAGTGTAAGTTTCCTGGGAACTTGGGAATTTAATTTCTTTTAACAGGAGAGTTCTTTTGCCTCTTTTTTTTTTTTTTTTTTTTTTACAAGTTAACTGAGTGGGAAAAAATCTTATTGGTTTATCCATTAAAGGAAAAGAGATGAAAGAGATGACACAGCAAATGATGGATATTTTTGTCTAATAAAAAGAGTTTAGGAAGCATGCTGATTTTTTTTTTGTTGTTTTTTTATTTTATATACCTTATAGGAGTAAAACTTTTCTCATTGAATGAGGAAGACAGGTGACAAATTTGATCAGTCTTTCATAGCTTTTTGTTCTGTAGAAAAGATTGAGAGATGCCTTATGTTTTCAGGTTTTGACCAAAGAGAGATGTCTGAGTTGTGAATTGACATCACTCTTGCAAGTATTCATCCTGGAACTGTTTGATACAAAATCAAGATTCTAATCCTCTGAAAGGTCAGTGGAATACAAAGAAAGAAGTCTGGGGAATGTGAAAATATATACTGGAAGAAACAACTGGAAAAACTAAATGTTTGGCAAAAAGCTACTTGAGAAAGCAAAATACTTAAGCCCTAACTGACTCAAAGTCTGTATTGTTGCTTGTAGGGAAAGTCAGGCTTACTGAGTGGATGGAATCCTGATCATCATGTACCAGCAACAGTCCCACTTTTTCCTATGTTGTCCTTATTTTTTTCACGTTTTCTCCACCTCTCCTTTCCACCCACATCCATTCTGTTACTGAATTCAGGCAAGGAAAGGTAGAATTTGAATATTTTCATAATTATATATTCTGAACACAACAGTCATTCATTAAGAAAGATGTATCAAATACTCTTCCCCCCACTGAAAAAGACAGCAAGTGACACAGAAATACATTTTTATTTTTTCTGGTTTACCTCCATGCACATATTATGATAAAAGCTTTATACGAAGCAAAATGCAGAGAAGAAATGTTTCTTATATTAATTTTTCTAACAGCAAAGGTAGGATTTTTTTCAGACCTGAACAAAGAATTTTAAACTCATGAATCTATCTCATTAGTTAATATTTGCCAGGTTAGAGATGGATAAAGTCTTGGGGTGGTTTCTTGGAGGGGGGGTGGTGGTGGCAAATGAAAGTTTGCCAAGAATGAAACCCTTTCATACTGTCTAGATGAAACATAGTAATATATTTAGTCCTGCAAAGTGGATATTTATTTTTTAACTCCAAAGTTGGAATTACTTTTGGGCAGCTTTGTTTTTATAGCTACTTTTTCTTGAATGTATTGCCCATAATTCTGATATATTTCTTAGTGGATTGGGGTTTGTTGTCTATTAACTATATACAAAGAAACTTTGCTTAGTATTCACTCTGTAATACAAGATAATGCTGCTAATAAGTGCAATCTTGTCTCTATAGAATTTTTTTAAAAAATGTGCTATGTAGTTTTGAAAGTTTTGTTCTTCTGCCTTTGGGAGTAAATTGGAAAGTTCAGCCAGCAGAGCTTACTTTCTCAAAGGACATAACAGGCATTGATAATATACTGTAGACTGTAATTCTGTAGTGACATCAGACTGCAGACTGACAGCAGTCTCTTGGGTGCAAGTGCCAAGGTTATAGTGCTTTCTCAGTGGAGTGACTTGATGTTGTTAGAAGGTGTGTTTGATTTCAAAGGACATTTTGGTTTTTTCTTTAAAGATGAAAGCATTTTTTACTCTACTAATGCAAAGTTATCACTGTATAGTAGCAATGAATAAAGTTACTGCTCTTTTGTAAGATATTTATTGTTTGAATGTACTTAAGTTAATCTTGATTTCAGCTTCATTACTATACAGCTAAATTGGGATTTTGTAAATAGAAATAGAATAGGCTGCCTGTTTTATTCTGTTAATATGAATTGAGAGAAAAATTGCAAAAACTTGACTTAAAATATTCTTTATATTTAACATGCTTAAACTATCCTATTGGCGGCCTTTGTTAAGAATGGAAAGACAAGTGAAAATTTGTTTGGTTTATTATCTTAATTATTCTCTAAATGTAAGCGGCCTTGTATGTGGTAAACACAAGGAAGAACTTTTCAGTCACCAATACTGTTCTTGTTTATAATACACATCTGTTAATAACTATGAAATCTATTTCATAAATATTGTCATAAATAATTTTATTTGCAGCTTAAAAAATCCAATATATCAAAATATGGATCAATCATGGCCCCATAGGAACTACGTTATTAAATCTTAGTATTTGAAAAACCAAGGCACTTTGCCTATTTTTACTGTAGCTGAGACAAAGCCAAAGATAAATCAGTTTCATATAAACTTTCCAAGTATTTATCTGACCATTAGTACCATAATTCATGTTAGCTCATTATAGCAGTATTCCCTGTTGAAAGAATGTTTGTTTTCAGGGGAAAAAAGTCCAACCCAAGCAACACCTAAATTTCATTATAACTTTTTCTTTAATTATATTCTTCTTTATTTGGCACCTAATTTTTCATCGTAAGATACCATGACAGCCTTCCTAGTGGTTTTGTCTTAGTGGCATCAAACTTTATAACATGTCTTGAGCAACTTTAGTTAGGCTTTGCTTGATTTTGAGGAGGTATTAGTTGTGTTTTAGAAAGCTTTTTTTCTTCCATAAGAAAATATCTGGATGTTCTTTTCGCTTCGAAATCTTTCTTTTCATTTCCATATTTATTCATCTTTGTGAAGCTAAAATACTTGAAAATGGAGATTGGCTGGAATACATTAACTCAATTCTGTATGACCTTTCAACTATTTTTTGACATTCAGCATCAAGCTGAAGACAAAGCCTCTCTGTATCCTGGTGGTATTTTCAGCACCACAAAGAACATCCTATGTCAGACCTAAATATCCTCCTGGCTTACTGCTGTTTTTTGGGGGGTATTTTTTTTTTGTTTGTTTGTTTGCTTGGTTGGTAGGGTTTTGTTACCTAAGATAAAGAGAAACAGCATGTTCTGACTTGAGTTGACCCAACCTTGGTCATAAAGTAATATTTATAATATTTACTGTTAATTTCTGCATAACATCTGCTCAAAAAATGAACAGCAAAGCATAAGAGGAAAGCAGACGAAGTGAATAAATAAAAAGTATTTAATAAGCGTTCATTAAAAGAAGTCAGTGGAAGAAGATTAGTAAGTACTAATTGCAGTTGTAAACAGCTAGAATTCAAATCTGAGGATGAGAAATCTATTTTCTGATATTTAAAACATTTGTTCTAGTCTTCCAGAGCTAGCTAGTGAATTAGTGTTATTTTTCTTTTTTGCTACCCTGGAAATGAAAAATCTCTTGTTACAATTAAGTCGAGCTTCTCTGCTACTTTATATGTTAAAATCTTAAATAGAGCTTATAGGGGCACCAGTGCTCTGTCTGTGTAAAATATTTAATCTCATTTTAAGCTACAGATGTTTCTAAAACCAGAGAAGAAATCAAAAGATCTCTTTACTCTCTATGTTTAATGTCTTTTTGTTTTATATGATTTTTCTTGAGATGCAGCCAAAGAGGAATGTGTGCTATCTTCTAAACAAGGAAAAAGTAGTAGAGTCTTAATTTAAATGTGAAAACACTGAAAAAAATAGTATGGTCAAGACATATACGTTAACTGAATTTCACAGAACCAGTTACTCTAATATGCCAAGGAAAAGTCTGGAGCTTACCAGTCACCAACATAATTGTTAATTACTTACTCTTATCTTAACATGGGTATATCTTTGTTCCTGTTACTTGTCACAAAGTTTACTACTCTTGATATTAGAATAGAAGATACTACTTTGAGTTCTGATCTTCAAGTTGATTGATTGTAGCTGCTTTGATTGTTTTACAGTCCATCCCTTAAAATTGTCTTTTTTCAATTAAAATGACACCCTTTCCCAGAAATTACAGAGAAAACATTAAAACCAGTTGGAAATTCTGACTGGGCTGCTTTTCATATGTAAATGGTTACACTGTTAGAGTTTATTGGCATTTCTGTAGATATGAGAGCCAGTCAAACGTTTGTGAAAATCATAACAGTGTGTACATCTCCACTAATGGAAAATATTACACTGTGACAAGATCATCTGTGTGTTCTGTCCCAATCAGGTGTCCTGTTTGGCTTTGTAAATCCAAGAAATGACTTAACAGCAGAAGTTTCAGTAGTATAGAAATCATAACAAGTAAAAGGAGAGCACTTCTGTGCAACAGTATTTGTAATGAATTATTTCTATAATCTTTATCAGTGTACTAGCAAGCAATTTTCATTTTGCATGCCATAATTCTTTATGCATTCACAAGCTTGGCAGTTTTAAAGAAGTTGGAATAGATTTTCACATCCACAAAGATATGTTTTCTTTAGAGATCATATTGATATGTAGGCATCCTCTACTTAAAAACATCCCCTGAAAAATATTCCGTATGCTTATGTTTTCAAAGATGCAGAGGACCTTCTTCTGCTTCAGTTTTCATTTATTTCACTGACCTGCAATCATTTTTCTGTGAAAGCTTATATAGGCCATGATAGCACTAGTCATTTTTCGGAAACTTGTACTGCAGCATAATAAATATCTGAAAGTACAATCATCTTCATATAATTTGTTGAATGGTAATTTTTTTCCCTTCAGTTACCATGTTCATAACTGTAGTTTGCTCTCAATATATCTAACATTGTTTTTCAGAGGGAGGGGGAAAACCAAAAGTGCCTGACTATTTGAAACTAAAAAAAACCCCAACAAAACAAAACCCAAAAAATGTTACTGAGTTGCACTCATTCACTTCAGAATTTTTTGAGGGAAGGAAGAGTGACAATTCAAAACAATCAAAAGCTTTGCATTTTTCATGGTGGAAAGCTATGAAACAGAAACCTGTACTGGAGAGGGTATAGGAAATGCTCATAAAAAGTAGGGAAGTTAACTAAAGTTTATGGGGATCATGTTTGCTTGGTTTAAGAACTTGCACATTTGCTAAATCTCTGCATGGTGAGGTGTATGGCACATGGAGGCAACTTTCAGGGTATTAAGTACAGTCGTGTGTTAGTGGGCTCTCATATCTGGGGAAAAAAATAGTTTTTTCTTCATACAGGTAAATGAGAGATTAGATAATTTTTTTTTACATTCAGTAAAAGAGTAATCAAGGCAATATGCACTGCTTGTCGCATAACTTAACAATAATTAGGATAATAAAGTAAAAATGTCTTTGCATTCTGCAAGTAGTTATAAAAGAATTGTACAGGTTTTTACTTTAAAAGATTTAGGTTTCTTTACAGATGTATAATAAACATAATATGAACCCCAAGCAATTCTATAAATACACATATATGGCAGTTGGGCAGCTTGAAAATTACTGTAGATTTAGTGAGAAGTATGCTTGAGACTTTGATGAAAAGGCATTTGCAAAAAAAGTTTGAGAAACTCAGATGAAAAGCCACAAAGATGCATTTCTTAATAGTATTTTATTCGTTTGGTAAAGACTAGAAGAATCATGATTTTATTCCACACACACCCTCCCATCTGAAAGCTTTATGTGAGGCTACAAGGAAGGTTTTGAGGAAGGTCTGTGATCCTTCCAAACTCATCCAAACAGTTTGCAATTTTCAAGTCTTAGTGAATAAAATTTTCAGAAACCAATTTTGTCATGTTTTAATTAACACTTCTATTGTTCATAGGGAGAGGTTCAGACAAGACAAGTGCAAGCTCATTTGTAAAAGCTCTAAGGTGGTTGGTTGTGAACCTGGTATAGATCCAAAGCTGTATAGCTACATCAGTTGGGATTTTGTGTCCAGTTTAACATAATCTTAGCCTCTCAAGAAACTTCCTAAGGAAGACTTTGAGAAAAATGGAATTCCTCAAATGAAAAGAGCAGCCTGGAAGGCTGGAGTAACTAGTCAATGCAAGATGTGATTTTCCTTTTCAATACAAAAAAATGTGAGTTGGTGATGAAAATGAAGTTTCTGTTAGATGTACTAGACAATCTGGCCAGAACATTGATAGGTATACCATAATTAAATGGAGAGCAATGCAGAGCTGATTAGTGATTTAGGATATCTGAAAGAGGGCTAAATTTCCAACAAAAGCTTGTCTGTATATTTGGAGGAACCTAATAGTGATAGGACAAGGGATAACGGTTTAAAACTTAACCAGGGGAAGTTTATATTGGCTATGAGGAAGAAGTTCTTTACTGTTAGGGTGATGAGGCACTGGAATGGGTTGCCCAGGGAAGTTGTGAATGCTCCGTCCCTGGCGGTGTTCAAAGCCAGGCTGGACAGAGCCTTGGGTGACATGATTTAGTGTGAGGGGGTTGGAACTAGATGATCTTAAGGTCCTTTCCAACCCTAACTATTCTATGATTCTAATAATAAAGAAATGCGGAGTTTGAGTAGTGGATTTTTTTTTTTTTTTGTAGACTTCATAATAAGTAGATCAATCAAGAGAGTGAATAGAATATTTTCAATAAAGTGCATAAGACAGAAGACAAATTAGAAGTGGCTGAGGATCAGAATGAAGAAGTACTCTCTTATAGCTGTAAAAATTTAATAATTGTAGCTATGAGAGGTAGATGGATTATTAATATGGGAGATAACTAAGATTAAGATTGCTTTTGTTTTTTTAAAAATGGTGCTTTGAACTTCATGTGAATGATAATGGGAATAATAAAAGTGACAACTCATTAAGGAAGACAAAGATGAAGTTAGTCTCACAAATGACTAACAGTGTTTCTGATTTTTTGTTGGAACCTTTAAAATATGGTATGTCTTGACCAAAAATCTTGTGATGACCAAGTGTGTGTGAAGTGTGTTAATGGGAGGAGTACTCTCCACAACCATCCTCATGGAGACTTTTTAAGCTGAGTCAAGTCATGTGATAGAAAAGTAATTTTGGAATAAAAGACAGGACTTAGAAAGATTCAAATAAATGCTCTAAATTATCTAAATTATCTAAACTTTTGCTAGCAGTTAGGATTAATAGAGGAAATCTGATATCCACACCATAATTTCACTGTCAACAGTAAGTAACGTTGTTAAGCTTCATCTTTCGCTTGAGCACTGACTCTTTGGTAGTGTTGGTATATGTGAGCATTGTCTCTTTATACTTCTGAAAAATAAGTAATAGAGGGCAAGGGACTGTGAAGGCACTTCACCTGTGACTGAAGGTCAAAACTTAGAGTTTTGTTCCTTGGAAAGTCTGTGTTAGATATTATTATTATTATTAATATTCTTTTTGGATCCTAAGGTCCTTTCCAACTGTAAGTATTCTATGATTCTAGTCTCTGATTCTATAATGATGAGGTAAAGAAGCCTGGAATAAGTGTGAAAGAATCTCAGATTATCATGTCTGAATGGCTGATTTTGAGTAGAAAGTATTTTTTTTAAGACTTCAAATGAGCACTGCTCTTCTGAAGTCCAGAAACCAGCTTTGTTAATAGTTGCTTTTATCATGTGTTTAGAAATTTAAGATCTTAATACAGTTGATATACGAGAAGTTATAGGAATATCATTTACATAGTATATTTGCATTAATTCTTGTCCTTACATTTTAAATAATAAATGATGTTACAGAAAGCAAGAGAAAAGGTGCACTATAAACAATATAAACAGCCTGAAATGCACAAATTGAGCTGAAAGATTCTTGATTAAATGCTTGAGGGAATATTCATTTTCTCTGCATGCTTCTGTAAAATTCCCATTTTTCACTGGCAGTTACATATAAACAGAATGGCACTTCTAGCCAATATCTGTGCCTCCTCTTCCTGGCTCTTTTGGCTTTGGCAAGTAAAAAGGTGAATCTGAGCCAGGGAGTTTGCAACACTAGAGAAAATGGAACCTGAAGAATCAGAGATAATGAATCAATAAATATACAAAGTAACAAAACTATTGTCATGCCAGTATTTTCATTGCTGTATGCTCTCTCCCTGGCAAGTGGCCAGTGTCATACTAGGTCCATTCTGGTTAGATGATGGGGAATAGTAAAAGTATCTATCGAGGTACTAATATGACAAATCCCAATACTGGTTAAATAATGAGACCCCCATATTAATCTTTAATGACCTTTTGTACTAAAGTTTCAGTGTATATAAATTTAAATTTTATGAGTTTGTATCAGATGATAAAAGATCTCTCACTGTGGCATTTTTGAGATAGCAGAATCCAGCCCATTTGGCACAGGGCCAAACAGTGTTAATGCTGTTATAGCGTTAGTACCAATCTTAGCAGCACATTCTGGATTGAAACAATTGCACGTAACTTCCAATAGGAAAAGGAATAGTCTTTTGCTGGTTCAGTTTATATACTATAGGCCTCATGAAAGTCAGAGGATAACATACCTGGTTTTAGGGAGTGCCTAATGTAGCTTCAAGGCCATAGGGATTAAAACCCTTGAAAACAACCACCTGTTGCTCATTTCCTGACTCTGTACGTGAATGTCAACCTGTGTACAAATCTGAGGGAGATACTATTCTTCTACAGTTCCTTTAGAGGAGAACAATGTAAGTAAAGGCTGTGACTGAGGAAAAGTGAGTAAGGTTCTGTCCTGCCATGGCTTTCCGTACAGAAAAGGAGTTCTGGTTGTGCTACACTGCTGTCCAGCAGGTGAGTTGTTCAATATTAGTTGTTGCTTTTTGCATCTCTCTCTGCCCTCCTCTTCCACTATGCTTAAGAAGTGATGAAAATGGAAAATGATGTTATTTTTGAGTATATAAATACTTTAAAAAAGCTGAACCAATGACATTCTGATAAATTCTGACACAGTAGGATGCAGAGTGATTTTTAAGTCAGAATCTTTGAACAGTGAGAAACTATATTCTTCAAGAATATTTTTTGAAGGTGTAGTAACCTAATTTTTTTCTCTAGTAAGTTATGAGGACTGAGTCAAGAGATATTTTGTAGTGTACAAGTGACAATGTCTTCCCATATCGTTTAAGGCTTTTTGGCTGGGGGATGGAAAGAAGAGAGACAAGCTGTTAAAAACCTAGTGATTCTTCTGTCACATGGGGATATGATTCTAAATCTTTGAGTCTGTACATTGCACTGATTGTCTTTTTAAACATTTGTAATCTTTAAATGCTCTAGGTCAGAGAAGATGTCAGTTGCAAACATTGTTATATCGGAAAAATGTAGTGACAATTATTGACAGTGTGATAGTAATCAAAATCTGTCAAGATAACTTGCTGCTTACACAACTGGAATTTTCAGGAATGACATTTCTTGTTCCTAGTATACCTAGAATCATAGAATAGTTAGGGTTAGAAAGGACCTTAAGATCACCTACTTCCAACCCCCTTGCCATGGCTAGGGATACCTTCCCCTAAACCATGTCACTAAAGGCTCTGTCCAACCTGGCCTTGAACATCCTTGGTACACTTAGGAAGCAAGGTATGCATTCACCAATGTATAAAACTATCATAGAATGATGCAACAAAAAAAGCGTCAGTTTCAGATGGTTTTGGAATCAATTTGGTTCCCTTATATTTAAAAATTAATCTATAAAATTAATAAAATGTGTTAATGTTAAAGCAATAACAATAATTTAGTGAAGATCCTGTATTTAGGAGTCTATTTCGGCTGAATGGGGGAGTCTGAATTTTCTCAATTTTCTATGGTTTTCCATATTTCCTGAAATGCCTGTGTTTTTGCATAGTAAGGGATTTATTTTTTTTTTTCTTTTTTTTTTTTTTTTCAAATTGAGGCTATTGAAACAAGCAGTTCCTGAAAAATAGTATCATAGAATACCTTGTGTTGGAAGGGACCTTTAAAGATCATTGTTGTGGTTTAAGCCATAAATCAGCCAAACAGTTTGTTCACTCACTTCCCCCTTTTTCTTCCCTCTGCTCCTGGAGGGATGGGAAGGAGAATTGAAAGAATGCAA
>JAOEHY010049084.1:0-19398 GCA_025447955.1 Psilopsiagon aurifrons
AGGGAAGTTGTGAATGCTCCATCCCTGGCAGTGCTCAAGGCTGGGTTGGACAGAGCCTTGGGTGGCATGGTTTAGTGTGAGGCATCACTGACCATGGCAGGGGCCTCTAAAGGTCACCCAGTCCAACCTCTCTGCAAAGAGCAGGGTCTTCTTCAACTAGACCAGGTTACTCAGATCCCTGTCCATCCTGACCTTGAATGTTTCCAGGGGCATCTGCCATCTCTCCAGGCAACCTATCCCTCACTGTACAAAATTTCATCATTATATCTGGTATAAATCTGTCTTCTTTTAGTTTAAAGCTATTACTCCTTGTCGTACCACAACAGGCCCTGATAAAAAGCTTGTCTCCATCTTTCCTATAGGCCCTCTTTAGGTACTAGAAGGCTGTTCTAAGGTCTCACCAGACCCTTCTCTTCAACAACTCCAACTCTCTCAGCCTGTCCCATAGGAGAGGTGCTCCAGCCCTTTCTTTGTGGCCCTCCTTTGGATGTGCTCCATATCAAAAAGTATGATACATTCCCTTACCTCAAGTACCTTTTTGATATTTGTATAGGAGCAAACCAGATCACTGCAGCTGTGTTCTAGCCTAGACTTTCAAAATAGCCAAGGGGAAAAGCAAAAAATAAGTAGTATAAATAGCAAATTGTTAGACATTTGGTGCTTTTGTGATGTGCAACTTGAGGGAGCATAGCATGACTTTTGAAAATGAACATTTTGTTATTTTTTCTAGTTATTTCTGAGTTTGTAGAGTTCCTTACTGCTGTGCAAAACACTTGGCTTCCTTTATCATTATGTTCAGGACTTACAAAGAACTAAATAAATGTCTTGTTATCTGCATTCTTAAGCTGCAGAAACATCTGCAGCTTCAGGGGCACCATCGGAGACACATACAAGGACGAAGATGTCTGAAAGCTGATTGCTTTTAGATATTTATTCTTGCAATTCTTGTTGCAACAGCATACAGGTTGCAAAGCATAACAGCTCTGCAGGTGGGCACCTCATCAGAGAGTAATTACTCCTCACTCCACAACAGCTTTGGGTGAGAGATTTGGACTTAATTGCAAATTGAAAAGGAAACCTGCATGGTATGTACTTGAGCACCACTTTGCTCCGTAGGTATCATAAGAAACAGAAAGTCATCAACTGTTGATATCCAGCAGCCAAGAGATCCCTCTTCTTTCCTGTCTCACTAAGCTTCTGCTCCTGAAAGCATCAAATGGGTTCAACCAAAACTAAACAAAAACAGAGCAGGTAATCTTTTCCAAACATGATACCCAGCAACACAAGCAGTCATCGAAACATCCCAAACAGTCATCAACTATAGTGGTAACTTGATCTTTCAGAGTTTGCTAACAGATTATGACATTATCTCCCTCCCCTCAGCTTTTGACCCCTTACTTCCCAAGATTAGTATTTTTTCATGGTTTCAAAGTTCTTTCGATGCCCCAAATCTAGCCCATACCTCTGACATCAAACGTATTTGCAGACTATATGCACACAGTGTGTGTGTATGGCTTCAGGCAGGTCTTGGGTATGAGGTCAGTTTGAGGATATTGTACACCCTGCTGATTATGAAGAGCAATTTCCAAAGAGGGGAGGTGCAAGGAGGGGGAGGATGAGGGGACACTTTAAAAAGCTGCCTGCCCCTGTGATTTTCAGCTCTTTGAAAAAGCAGGAAAGAATAGAAAAGCACCCCTGATGTGTGGTTAAGATAACTACAAAGGAACTATTCTTACCAGGTTCCTTCAGTAAAATGAAGGGTGCTTTGATTGCATTTTTTGGCCTTGCTAATCTGACAGACATTGATGGATAATTTGGAACAGCCAAAATCTTTGTTCCAAAAACACTGACTCATACATGTTACATCCAGATGTTTTACTTGGTTCTTAACAGATTTCAAAGCTTTCTTTAAGTACTTCAAAATTGCATTTTATATGTTCAAGAACGTATGCGTGCAGGGGAGGGAAAAGATAGAAAGGAACTCCATTAAAAGCAACTTAAAAAGAATTATTTACGCCCTCCAACATGGACACTTTAAATACTCCACCCACACCCCTTCCCTCAAAACAATTTGTTTCTGCCTAATCAAGTTTGAAAATTAATAGCACCATAATTCTTAATAAGTAATTAGGGCATTGAAGTCTACAGGTACAGGAGCTTGTGCGTGTCAATACTGCTATGCTGACTGCCCCCACCCCTGCCTCATGGATGCGACAGTAGCAGCCCAACCTGCTGGACCCAGCCAGTCCCCCACTGGCTGCCCAAGAAGGGATATCCCCAGGACTTGTAACAGCTGGCCCATCATTTCTTCCAGAGGAAAAGGGCTCCAAAAGTCCTTCACTGGGATTCAAGAAAGGAAGAAATCTTTCATCTGAGAGCACATGGGGGAGGCGCCCCTATGCCATGAGCAGTAGATCATGAATGAAAGTGAGTGATGCACGCACCATGGCTCTCGGTAGTGCTCTTCTCTCCAACAGTGCCTAAGCCACTACCATCAGAGAGCAGCTGAACAGGCACATGACTCTGAAAATAAAGGGCCAACTCATGTGGGAAGTAAAGACAAGCAGAGAAGTCAGACACAGAAGAACAAGAACAGAGGCGGAAAGTTTCATCAGGGATTTGGGAAATGCAGCGCTGTGCAACTTAAAGAATTTCTGAGTTATTCAAGACAGTTGCCTCAGCCTTATTCTCATCAGCCAGCTCCTGATGGAGGGCGCTTTAAGTACTGGCTATTATGCTTTGCAGTCACTGCAGGATAAACTCAGGAGGTTATTCATCCCTTTTTAAGGTAAATAAGCAATCAGTAAAAACACCATTTCATCCCAAGATGAGCAATATTCTTCAAATCGGAAAGCCTTTTAGTAGGGAACCCTTCCAGTAGAAAACCAACCAACCAGACAAATTGCAATGCATACAAAATGTGACAAGTATCAAGCCTAGCCAGAATTTCTGATCTGCCAGGAGTCAGAGCTAAAGACCTGCAGTTAAAATGCCGCTTTTCCTTCCTCAGCAGTCACTGACAGAAGCAGGTATGAGATATTGCAACAGTTAAAAGTATCACCTGGGCAAATAGGATCAGGCCATTCCCTTGTGCCTGTTTACAATATTGTGAAGAGCTTGTTAAACATTAAAGTTGGGAAACTTCCAAAGACAGTTTTAGACAGTTCACCAGTGAGAAAGCTACTCAGCCAAAACGCTGACTGCTCTTCTAGATTAGACTAGCATAGTCTGGAAACAAAAAAAGGCATTAGCATCAGTAGGGCCACCCTTACTATGGCTGGCAGCGGCCCAAAGCATATCTTATGGTTATTCATCAAGTAAGGGTATATAGGGTCCCATCCTCACTCTCAGCACAAAAGCAGTCACAGGAACAGTGTCTGGGATCTAGCCGCTGGGATCTCAACACACAAAAGTCCATATGGCAACTTCAATTCCCCTTTTAATCTCAGAGACTTTTTCCACATTACATAGAACATGATCATGCAGCTTCACAGGACTTATTTTCCCTCCATTGCTTTTGGAATCCTAACACTGCAGAAGCCTCCTTCCTGCACCATGGATTCCCATCCCTCAAAAGTTTCATGCTATGCCAAACTAGAAACAGTCTATCCTCAGCATCCATGCAGAGCAGAGCAGTCTTTCCTCCTGAGGCTGGGCTCAGGTGGAAATGCAAGAACCAGGAGCATTTTCATTAACAATGAGAAGTGCAGCACAGGGACAGAGGTCCCTCTGGGCTGATCAGCCAGCAGAACTGAAGTTCTCTGGAGTTGTTCGGAGAAATTTCAGTCATTTACATAAAGGCAAAGACAACAATTGTGCTTGTAAAGACAGATCCCGCCCCAAAAAAGGAACGACTAGAAAACATACTCTTTAAAAGACCTTTATTTTGGCCTCATGGTTACAATTCTGAAGCCCATTTATGCTTACAGTTAGATTGTTCCCAAATATTTCATATCTCGCCATGTAAACAGTGCATTCTCTATCAGTCTGGTGTACAGGGACTTTATAAAATACAGATCAAGTAACTTTTTCTTCTGTACACTTTTCAGATTAGTTCATCAAGATCACTTAAAAAGGCAAATAGGTTAATTGGCAAAAAAGTGTTGTTACATTTTTTAATACATTAGTACAAAATGGCACAAAAGGAAAAAGGTCATTTTAAAGGCTATACACATCAAATGTCTTAAACAGTTTGAATCAGTTCAATTGATTTCAACTTCATTTCAAACACCATTCTTGAACTTGGAATTGAACTTGTAATCTTCTTTTCTTCAGCTGTATGAAAGACCTCACATACTACTTTGGCTCTGTTCACAGAAACTGAATCACAGCAGTTTCCGAACAGTGACATTCAAGTGCAGTTAGGAAGTTGGGAACTTCTGTTCTTTCCAGTAAGCCTAAGAATTCACAGAGCTTATTTTCATGTAGCCAAGCTCATTGATGCACACTTCAGATGCAAAGATATCAAACGTGTGCACATAAAACACAGTATTTCTTAAGGCAGGAACTGAAATAAAAAAATCCACATAATTACATCATCCACCCTACCTACCTTAGCAGGAGGCTTCCAGACATAAACATGCTCAATGCCAGGTACAGAGATAAATGAAGCATCTACAAGATTTCAGGCAAACTGAATGCTTAATTCAAAGGCTTCAGTTATAAAAGAGATATCACACCAATTTCAGCAACCTACATCTTATTTTTGAATGACCCATATCGAATGGGCAGATGAGTGGGATGAAAAGTGTGCTAGAAAGACATTTCTAACTTAAAAACAAATTCTAAGATGTGAATTAGTTGCCTCAAGCAACAATTCTGGAGTTTGTTTTGGCAGCAACATTTAGCAATATCCCAAAAGATAACTGCCTGCCCCATCAAAGCAAAGTATCAGGATTTTGATTAGCCCCCTAAACCTTAAGAAGTTTTTACATTTAAGTTAATAGAGCAGTTTATGACTTTGTTTTTCTTCTGGTAAAACGGCACGCACGTCCAAGAGGGCAGGCAGTTATACTGATGGTAGTATTGAGAATATTACTTCTCAGGTTAAAAGAAAAAGTCAGAAAAAAAGTAAGCGTGATGACGTACAGGACTATAATTTTATTCAGCTTCATGATGAACAAACCATGACTAGGAATTTCCTTTCATAATTTAAATACCAATTACAACACTTCCTCTAGAGGCTTATCTTGTACCTAACCATAGGAAGATTCCAAGAAGCAACACTCCAACAGCAAGTACAATGACGAGGATGCACATCTTCTTTCGGGATCTTTGCTGCCAATAGAACAAAAAAACCCAACAAACCCAAGCTGTTTGAAAACTGCACCACCACATCAGAAGACTATTCAAATGCTTTTAAGGTCCTACTGCTTGTGCAACTTAACTAAATCATGTCCTTACAAACAAGTCATATGAAGTTGATCAAGAAAAAAAAGCCAAAGTAATCCACAACTTACTTTTATGGCTGTATCATTCAGGAGAATGATTTCAGTGGTATTTTCTGGCATACATAATAAACTAATGAAAGGGAATGTAAGTAATATAATAAATGGATGTAATTAGAACACTGATGGAAAGAAAACATGAGAGAGCAGGTGACCATACATAGAGGAAAACAGACAATCTGCACAGTAGAGGAGGCAGAAATGGTCTGTTAGGGAGAAAAAAAAATAAAAAGACTATGAACGTATATGCAGAAGAGGACAACAGACTGCAAATTTAGACTTCTGGAGGACTGGCTTTGCATCTACTGACAGGGGTTTTTTACAGCTGTTTTTGTCGAGTTTAAGTGCAGCATGATCTTAAAAAACCCCAACATAAACACACGAACACACAAAAAAACCCCCGAAACAAACCAGAAAAGAGACACCTGACTAGACACTCAGAATTTTCACATCTCCCATACAGGTCTGTAAGTTGAGATACCAGAGCATCCAAGACTTGCATCATTTATCTAAAGGTTATGGAATCTAAAGGTTTCCTTCACAGCAGGAAAGGAAATTACACGTGGGTTTCACAAGCTTATGCTGATAGCCAAGTGGTAACAACACTCAGATCTTGAGATTCCAGGCCACAGCTGCAGAAGCAAAGCCAGGCTTTGCTCTACGTGGCCGAGGTTCTTCTGCCTGGGTGTTTTTTCCTGAACTTTGTTAGTATCATGATAGGAGCCAAGCGCCATACTTAATGTGCCAGTTACTGCCACTTAGAATACAGTTCTAGGATGCATTCACTCCTTTCCCTCTCTCACTTCTGAAATCAGCAGGCAATCCTTCAGATATTTGTCACTGATGCACTGTGCTGGCTTTACTAACACATTAGAGGATTAAAAACCAAAAAAAAAAAAAGTCCCAGGACTAACTCTGACTTAAGAGGGAATCTTTATTACTAATAAGATCATTTCTAATGAGTTTCAAAAGTGTTCAACAGAAATGACATTTAAAGGTATTTAAAAGCCTTAAAAAAAAAATGGAGATTTTGAAATAGGTTTTTAGCATCAGGGTAAGCAATTAACAGAAGCTGGAATATATACAGCTTTGAGAAGATTTTAGACAGCAAAAATTGGTGCTAACTGGCAGCATCTTCAGAAGATTTCCCTGCCTATCTTCCTTAGTCCTTCAGTTATCTTTAAAGGCTTGCTCTCCATATACAGGAACTTTTCACTTCTTGAGCTGTAAAAGGAGAGGTTGGTTTGTTTGGGGGTTCAGTTTGTTTAGTTGGTTTTGATTTGTTTTTTAAACAAAGCTCCAGGTGCTCTGAAACAGCCTGGCTAATTTTTACAGGAAACCCACAGCTTTCAGAGGTCACTGACTTTTGTTTTATAGTGACCCAGAAGTACCATGGTAGTCTAACACAGTACCATGGTAGTCTAACATAAACCTTTAAGGAAGTCTCCAAGCCTTTAGGAAATCTAAACTGCAGAAGGAAGTGGAAGTCAAGACTACTGAGGAAGGACAGACAACTGGCAGTTGGCACTGACGTTACCTGGTAGTCTGCCGCTCTTGACAGCTGCTGGTTTGCTTGCTGCACGTGTACATCTGCATTTTCCACATTGGCTTCTATGCTGTCTTTATTTTAAATGGGAAGAGTTAAAAATTTTGGTCAGTCACAACCTAGCCAAAGGTTTGGAATGCTGAAATACACTTGAGAGCATACGAAATGGTTGCCCCCCAACTGCTTTGTCTTCTCTTCATCAGTACACAAAGTTTTATACCTTGATTTATGGAAGTTTGGTCCACACTATACTTATGAGGTAGAAACTTTTAGTACTCCTATGTTTTTTTAATTTTACTCCCCTCCCCCCCCTTTTTACTTGTTCTCCAACTTCCTACTGACTACCCTCTGCTCAGATTAAAAAAGTCCTAAAGTGTATGAAATCAGAGGAAATAAACACACAAAACAGCCCAAGAGCCATGACTAATTTGGTATTCTACTTGCTGACACGTATATTTATTTTTTTTTTATTTTTCCTTGGAAAAATATGAACAGGCTATGGGCTAAAGCGATAGAAAAAGATTTGAAAATGTATGCTGGACATAGACAACAGCATGGCTTAGCAGCAGACTTAGAAAATGTATTTTCCAATCACATTTCTTTAAAAGAATAAGCCTGCCTGCATGGGGGGGCAAAGCAGGAACCTTTGCTGAATCTGCACACTTATATCATTAGTTAATACAGTGACACTGCCCACATGAACTCCTGTTGTAGGAACAAACAGTTAAAAAATCTGCTCTTAAGGACATTTTATACACATGAAAAACTACATAATTATTTAAACATTCTAAACACACCTTCTTAGCGTATTTCCCAGTCACCTCAGTCAGTCTACCTATTATTAGTTTGCACCTGATTTGCTTTAGCGTTGATATTGTCATTAGAGGAATTTTTCCAGCAAAAGGAAGTTCTACACTGCTGTTCTCCAGCGAAACAGAATAAAAAATTTCCAGATAACATTTCAACTGGACTTACCTATCACATCACCTTGCTCATGGATCATCATTCCTAGATCTTTAAAAATTTCATTGATGTCCATAATATCTGCCTGCATGGAAACAATCATTGAATTAATTGACATAACATATTCTAATATCTCTGTACATTTAGGTACAAATACAGCTCCTCCTCCTCCTGAGTATATATCCATGACTTTCTATAATAAGGATAAAAGAAAGTTTACTTGGAAGTCTTTTGGTACTACGTGATCAAGTTTACCATAATCAAACTAACTGAGGATAAGTATGCACATAAAGTACACTTCACATCTAAAGTGGGACCTCTCATTGCTGAGGGCTTGGCTACGCATATTCTTGTATTAGTTTAACTGAAGGGAAAGGCTCATGACAACTTTGCTTAAAAGCTACCCACTTAAGACAAACTAATAAAGGCATGTGCAGAAAGTATTTTGTGTTAGTTTTAGTGCACCTACTGAACTAAACACACACAAATTTCATTAAGCACCACAATTCACAGAAATTATATGGCCAGGCTCTTGCACCTATATTACACTATCCTATTACCACCTGGTTATAATGAAGTGATAGATGCCATGTTACCATCCATATGATCTCTTCTCAAGTAATGACTGATAGACGTTTAGTTCAATTTACTGTAAATTAACATATGGGTGGCAAGGAAAAGATTACTGAAAAATTTATAGATAAAATGGATTTTGCTACATGCATGAGCAAGACCTCCTGACAAACTCTAGCTCCAGCCTCTTTCTTATTGAAGGTAGAGATGGATTTTTCTAGAATGGCTGGAAAAAATCATTTTGCCTTCACAGAAGCCTCCTGCTGACAGTATTTCATCACGTGACAGGTTTTTTGTGTAGCTTACATCTCACTTTTAAATATTTTTAACTTTTTGACAAGCCCTAAATTACAGAAATTTGAATGAAACAGAGTATCTCTGTATTTCCAGAAATGTTCAGAAAAACTGCTTACAAAATGAAGACGTTGAACAATACATTGGGAATGCCTGAGAGGAAAGGTATAATTTTGCTATGTTTATATTCGCTGTTTAAAAAGGTTATGTGATAGCACCACTATGCTGAAAAAAAAAAAAATGTGGTTTTGTGTTTGTTGTTTTCTTTTTTGCAATCACATGAGCACTCCCTTATTCCCTAATTGAACCACTGAAGTTAAACAGTACTGAAACACAGCTTTCATACAGAAGAGCTCTAATGCACATTTCACATCTAAAGGCAGTTATTTGTAGTTTTGAAGGAGAAAACACACATCCACAAACAAATCCTAACTCCACAAGGTTTATGTCTGTAATTAATGTTCATGACACTATAAAACGTTTTTTGCTCTGGAAACACTAAAAGCATATTCTGCTGTAAAAGGATTTGTACTTACCTCAAGCTGCCTAATGGAAGATTCCCTCTCCTGAATGAGACGGAGATCATCTTCTGTAATTTCTTCATCTTGCAGTTGTTGTGCCTGCGGTTGACTATCAAACAAAAGAATCCCGCCCAGAACAGAACAGGCATGGCGAAAAACCACTCAGAAGAACAAAATGACAGGTAATTACATAGCACATACACAAAATGTACATTTTTACCCTTGCCTGTCTAGCTAACAAGGGGAAAAAAAAGGGTCTAATTCACTCCTTTGGTATAGGAAGCTGCCTCTGTAGCAATGATGCACATAGCATTCAGCTAGCTATCTGGAAATTCCAAGTATAAATACAAAGGCAAAGTTTACATCTATCTGAGGCAAAAGGAAACTAGCCAACAAGAAAGAATCTGAGACTGAGAAGCAGTTGTCAAAGACTACGAAAGCAGTGAGAGTTCCCAGTTAACACTGAACCCTTATCACAACAGTTTTGCTTTATTTGCAGAGTGGACTCTGCTTACCTAAGCTGGGGTCTCAGAAAGCCCAAACACAGACGTAGGGCAGCTTAAGGAGATGGCTAAAGTTGAAACATGGGGAAAAAAGGGGAGATGTGAACCATTCCTTTTCTTGCCACCTATCCCACCAAAGTCTCTTCTATACACTTGCCCTATGGAAGAAAGCCCAACTGAACAACCTATCCCAACTCCCTCTAGAAAAAGGCAATTGATGAGAAGAAATAATTAAAAAAATAAATTGGCAGCTGGCTTCTCTGCAAGCCATTTATTATTCTGAGCTAGATTAAGACTTATTAACAAATTCAGCCTACCTGTCCCAAGAGACAAGTGTTCGTTCCTTGTAGGTATCTTCAGGAGCACCACCCTACATGATCAGTGTTTAAAAGTATAAATAAAACATTATGGCTCTGAAAAAAAGCACTGTCAGCACTTCTACAATGAGTCAATATTACAAGGTTTATAGTAAGTCAGCTTCTTACTGAAACGTGATTTAACATGTTCTCATCCCGATTTTGCTATATAGCATATATAGTATTTGCATAAAGCTGAAACACGAGCGAAACCATTCAGCTCAGTAACTGCGTGCTAAAATTTACAAGTACAGCAATGTGTATTTGGCAGGGAGTGAAAAGGCAAAATAGATATGCTAACAAGGAAAAGTACAACATCTCAAATTCCTCAGCATTTCGCCACTATTACTGCATAAAAATCTGGCAAGTGATCCTTCCCTGCAGGAAAACCTATTGATATTAACAGGTTTAGCAAAAGCATTTTAAAATGCAATAAAACCTGCTTTTTCAAGATTACAGCATGAACCTGGGGGCAGTTCATGCCTTTGTGTAACAAAGGTAATGAAAAAATAACAATTGGGGAAGCTGGGGATTTTATTACAACTTATTTCAGCGTTCACTATAAAATCACATATAGCACACACTCTGCTGTAATTGGAGTCAGATATGAACTTTTGTAATTAGCATTGTGGATGCCAGTTTGATGTAGAACACCAACACCACTGCAAACAGAGTACAATGGCACATTTTTCGATACTTACAGATACCCTTGAGCTGGCTCTTACTCTGGCTACAAAGTCTTTTTCTTTCTCAGCAGCTTGCCTTTGGAGTCTTTGGAAATTTGTTAGTGCTGTGGTGAACTCCCCAACAAGGCGGTCATTCTGTATTTTTCTTTGACGCTATTGGAGAAAAAGTTTTAACAAGTTAAATGAACTCAGGCTTTTCAAGGCTCTGCTGTTTAAAGGCTGTTCAATGCTAAGCCACATACTCTTGTTTGTTTGTCCGGTTTTCTAAATTGGTACAAGGGAAAGCTGTCTACAAAACCCTTTGTACCTGCATGGACAAACCTTCCCTCTGGGATTACAATTCAAGGCACTTAAAGGAAAACAACATTTTTAAAAGCTGGAAATGACAAATAGGCAGGAACAAGAAAACTTCCACCTTCCTTATCATCTGCTAATTAAAAAACCTACTGTTTGAGTGTGAAATGTTTTGAACCTGTGGATGCTAAAATATGCAAAGGTGACTGAATGGGGGGAAGGGTGCAGAAAAGAAAGTATAGGGCACTTCACATGTATTTCACATAAATACTGGAAATACATATTGAGCTGCATCCAGAAGTCGTTTCATATGCCCCTGAAGTGCTTAAGAACTGGTACAAAAATACCTGTTCTAACCTTTCAGGCTTTTTTATTATTATTATTTTTATTTTCTAAGAATGTAGGGCACGAAAGAGAAATACTGGGCACTCAGGGAAGCCTCCACCGTATTTCCCTAAGACAAACATTACATCAACCCTTCCTTCCACATTTCTGAGAGGCTACAAATTGCCATTCAGCAATCTGTTACTCATGCATTTCATCAGGAGGTAGCTCTGATGAAGATGCTCATGATAAAAGAAGTAAAATTAAGCAGTAAACATCTCACCACCAGTTTTCCAGCTCCAAGATAGAGAAACCATAAAACAAAAAAAAAAATTAAAAATTAAGCAACCCAAACATGCTTTGCCTGAACTAGAGGTTATACACCAAGACCAAGTTTTAACACCTGTATTAGAACGTTACAGTTTGACAGGATGAGCACACATGGATCATGGCCTGCCATTTGAATTCAGCATTTCAAGACAATTTATTTTGCTAAAGGCTCCTTGTTAACCAGCCACTGACCAAGCAAGTTGTCTGAATGACAATAACTTGAATGCTCTTTCAGGGATGCTGTTGCTCTTCCCTTATTTAAGTGACAGGTATTGCAAGGATATGAAATTGTACAGGAGCAGACATGAGTATGTGAACAACAATAGCCACGTTAACTCCTGATGAGATTTTACACAGACCTAGGAAAGAAGCCGTTTAAAGACTTCACAAGTTTCAACAACAACCCACCCCTCTTAAAAAAAAGGAAAAGCCTGTGCACAAGACACAGCACATATGCTGACCAGAGTGACGTATGTACTGTGCATAATCATGTTATTCGGACAGTGGATGAACAGGACTGGCTGCCTGACCTGATTCCCTGACCCTGGAAGCAGTCAGACTGCTTGCAGAGCCAGCATCACTGCAAGAGATTACAAGGTGCCCAACTACCTGAAATCACAGGCACAGTGACAGGCACAGGCCTTGATCCCTATCATTTCAGGCAAGCTACCTCATTCCTGATACATAAAACCAACTCTGGGACAAGAAGAGGCTGCAACAGTGTCCCTGTTGTGTAAATATGTGACTAACTAAGCAGCGCTTTGAAAGCCTGGTGATAAGCAAAAAAATAGGCATGCAGGACTGAAGTCACTCAAATACTCTACATGAGCCAACATGATAGTTAAACAGGGCATGCTTGTTGGTTTTATACCTGTTCACTTGTTGCAGGCAAAGATCCAAATTCTTTGATGTGTTTGTCAGTTTCTTTGGCAAGCTGGTTGGTGTACTGCTGTTTCTGTTGCCTAAAACCACATGCAAAGTTTCATTAGAGACCATTGGATTACTTTATTTGAATTTCACTGATTCTCAGAAATGCAGCAGTAATAAACACTTCTCTTAAAGTGCAGGAAGCTATCTTTACTCTGTTCTTTGCTGTAAAGGTGTGACATCAGGGATTCCAGCTGGGACAAATACTGAAGAAGGTGTGTTCCTCAGCGTGACAGCATCATTATCCACTTTTCAAAACACACCTCCATGGTCCTTTTGAGGCTATCAACAGTTAGAAATACCTGGTCATTTCCAAGTTGGACTAACTACAGGAAACACCCTGAAAGCTTAACAAGAGAGATTCATATTCTCCCATGATACAACAGCTGTGAATTTAGCTGAAAACTTCACTATTTACTAACAGCTTTAACAACGGTTAAAAAGAAGCCTGTCTTCAACAGCATTGCTTTTCTGGTTGTGGGGTTTTTTTTTTTTGTCTCTTTGCTTTTGATGTTATCACACAGGCCTTTATCAATCTTTGTATTTATTTCCTGGAGTAACTCAAATTCTTCATCTGCTTTTGCATCCTCCTCCCCAGTGTACATAAAAAGGCTTTATCTGAAAAACTATTAGCAAACAATCAATATAAATATTACAATAACCAAAAAACTCTTCAGATAAGTACCAACATGAAAGGAAAGGTCAAATGTTCAGGCAAGT
Organism: Psilopsiagon aurifrons; assembly: GCA_025447955.1. Lineage (NCBI taxonomy): Eukaryota > Metazoa > Chordata > Aves > Psittaciformes > Psittacidae > Psilopsiagon > Psilopsiagon aurifrons. Next base: position 13,485 of record JAOEHY010049084.1, read on the forward strand.
GAAAAATGGACAGAAAAAACACAAAGAAGCTTACTATAAATGTTACTTCCATAAGGAGACTGGAATATATCCTTCACAATAGTTTCTGTTCTGTTCAGTTGTGAATTTATGCCTAGATTCTACCCGGTTATTGCATAAACTGTGCATGTTGATCTTCACCTATTCAAAGTCTCCAGTAGGATATCCATGGTGGATTGCACCTGATTAATGTTATGGGACCTGAACTTAGGCTATTACAAAGCAATATGGTTGTTCACACAAAATGAATGGGATGCCTTTGGTCCAATACACACCTCCTAGTACTATTCAACAGTCACAGTTCAGCATTAACCATGCTGAAAACCGGCAACTTTCTCATCCACAGGGTTAGCACAAATCGTCTCTTACGCACATTAATGCTACTGAGATTAATGTGGTAAAGGAGTTTAATGGACAAAATTGTACCAGTTCATTAGATCATGAAGAGAATGGGAGAGCTATCTCTGTTAGTGGCATGCTAATGAAATTCCACCTTCAGGTGACTGAACCACAGCACAGCATCTGCTTTATTTCACTTCTGCTATTTTAGTATTTCTGGTACATGTTTATTTTATAGTATCACCCCTTACTGTAGCTATCATCACTAAAACGACACTCCCTTCTCTCCCCAGCTATCAGATCTCACAAAACCCCCCCAGTATATTAATTACCTTGTGAAACTTAGACAGATTTGAAGAGTTGACTGGAGTGAAGGGTACAGATGTTTATTTTTTAAACAGTGATACTGTCCTGCCACTTTTCCTTGGCTGAGGCTGACATACAGAATAGGTTTTACACATGTATTGATACTGCAGGCAATGTACATGGTCAAAACAGCTGAGTCTAGTTTACAGACTATCCAAGATCAATTTTAAAAGGCCCATCTCAACATCTAAGTTTCAAGTATTTCTCTATCCTTGCCTTTCTCGGCGAGATCAAGCACTCTGCTTAACAAAAAGCCCACCTCAGCACCTACCAGGAGACTGTTTACAATGCAATGAAATTAAACCTTTTCATGTGAAGTACTCACAGCTGTTGCCTCAACTCAGGCGTGTCTTGTGGTGTTCCAAGCTGATGTAGTATTCTTTGTATTTCAGCAGCTGTTTGTGAAGAGGAAATCTTAATGGGGCATGGACAATTCCCCACTTAATTTTATGCATTTTTGCTTGACAAGTCTAAAGACAAAAAAGTTGTCAGAAACTGATACTGAAGAGTTTTTCAACCTACTACAAAGACTCCACTTAAGTCTCAGAACAACTTGGTTTTTGCCCAATCAAAAGCCCAGAGCTCCTTAGACAGGATAGGAATGTATTCAAGTGTCTAGGCAGAAACAGACAATTTAAAAATCAGTTAAAAATGTAATTATAATAAGTATAAATCCAGCCTTTTAATATTCATTGTTAAAATAAGCAGAACAATTCTCATGCTGGTTTAATCACGTTTTGCACATGTAATTTTGAAAAGCCACATTAAAGACTGCCATGAGATTATCACACGCAAATCTTTCAGGACCAGTGCACTGATGAAGAGACAACAACAAATGACTTAGGGGCTTGCAGTACATTAAAAAAGTAAATAATTGAATAATTGGGTGCCCAGGTTTAAACTGCAATTTTGAAATCCTTAGTTTTAAATGTGCGAGACAAATCACCAATGATTTTTCAGTGTATTTCATAAAATACATTACCTTTGAACTGCAAGAAGTGGCACGTCATCCAAGTCTTATTTACAGCTTAATATATTTAACTATCACATGAGAAAGCAAGGAAAAAACCAAATGTTTCAAGGACATACAGTTTATCACACTGCAAAATTAGTATCCTCTATGCACTTTTCCTTTATTTAGCACCTTCACATGCTCTAAAACAAAATAATACATATGCAAACTAACTTCTTTTTGCTTGACCTCAGCTTGGAGTAGACTTGTCTTCCCTGTATTTCTGGGGCCCTCTCCAGGCAGACTAGTTTACCACAGTCAGTAGAAAATATGCTGGTATGCTATTATGTGGGATGCTCAGTTTATATATTTTTCTTCCTAAATACAGTTAAATTTCAGTAAAAGGCATCTCTAAGCAATGAAGAAAACCTTAAAATAATCAAAAAAAAAAAAAAACCCAGACAAAATAACTAAGTTTTTTTCCCATACACTGTGGTAGAGATCTGTAACAGGCAATTTCAGTTATAAGGAAGTTACCTGTGACCTGTGTTAGGCATGTAGATAGAACTGGAATTCCTTAGCAAGTTTTTAGTAATACTACTAATTTTAATTTTTGTTTCATAACAAGTTTCCAGTGAATTAGAAAATATTGGATTTTCTACACTGCTTTACACAACATCCCATGTCGACAACTGTTACAGCAAATTCCTTCTGGGCACATCCATGTAATGAAGATATCAAAAAAAGGGAAAAGTTTGTACCTAAGTTTTTCATGAGATAAATGTCAAATACTTCAGATTTCTTTGGAGGAATTGAGTGGACATAAGCTATTAAAAGAATTACTGAAGGGAACAGCACTGTCAGATGGGTTTCACATACAGTGCATTTTAATTTAGTTGAAAAGCATCAAATCATCAGTGAAAACTTTGGAATTTTGCCTACAGTTGCCCCCTTCCACAAGCACCAGCCCTTCCCTGAGTGGTGGAGGCCTCCTGCCTGCTGGGACTTGGGAACTGTCCAGCCCAGCACACTTCTCCTTGGCACCTGGTGCTGGTTACAAGTACTGATAAACACAGACATGGGGCAATTCAGCCTTCTTTTTATGTTCCGTGTAATGCATTGCTTTAACAAAAAAGGAAGATAACTGGCTGGCATTATCTTTGGCAGAGATAGCTGGGTTTATTCAGGCTAGAAAAGTCTAAGGGGAGATCTTATCATCATGTTCCAGTATTTAAAGGGTAGTTAAAAATAAGAGAGACTCCCTTTTTTCAAGGAGTCACACAGAAAAAGATGAGGGGTGGTGGGCACAAGTTGCTCCCAAGAAGATTCCAACTGGACACAAGAGGAAAGTTTTTCACAATGAGAACAATCCACCACTGGAATAATCTCACCAGAGAAGTGGTGGATTCCCCAACACTAGACACTTAAGATTCAGCTGGACAGGGTGCTGAGACATCTAGTCTAGGCCATGGCTTTGCCTAGAAAGGTTGGGACAGGTGATCCTTGAAGTCCCTTCCAACCTGGTGTTCTATGAATCTAATATCTGTAAAACTGAACATAAATTATCCTTTGTTTGTTCCAAAGCACTGTCCCCTCTAACTCGAGAGCCAAAGAGCTGTGATTCTGTATGTACTTTTACAGGGAAAATTCAAAAGAACCAACCAAACAATACCCCAAAAGCAGCAACAACATCACCAACCAAAAAACAAAATGCAAAAAAACCCAACGCAAAACAAACTGCAAGCAGCCTGTTAACATCCGCTTCTCAAACAGAAAAAGTATCGGTGTGTCCTATCGCCACCTAGAGATGTATTAGTTAAGTACAAATAAAGAAAATACAGGTTTTTGTTTTAAACAAAGGCTCTCACTCGAATAATTCACTGAAACAAAACCTATACTTACAGTATCTGCATTCCCAGTTAGATAAGCATCCCTCCTCTAAAACTGGACACAAGTACATAATTGAGGGACAATTAAAAGCCAGCAGCACATAGCTGTTTAGCAACACAATTCCAGGCAGAGGGAAGTTCATCCCAGCTCAGGTCAGGATTCAAGAATGCAGCACAAAATTAAAACACATTTTACCAAAAAGTCTATTAAGTGTGCATCAACATCACAAAATGTTAACAGGATTTCAAATCTGAAAATGAAAAAAAAAAAAAAACAATTAAAGGGGAAAAAAAAAAAAAAAAAGAAGGCACTGATTTTTCTGGGCTTCCTGTGAAGTGAGCGCTTTCCAACTTAGCCTTTCACAATAAGGATATTATTCAGAAAAAAATAGCATTTCTCTTTTAATTTTTTTTTTTCATATGAAGTACACTGCACTGAAAAGTTAAATACTGCTTATTCAAGTATGCAAATGAAAAAAAGGTGGAGCAGTATAAGTAAGTAAATCTGGGCCAACAATCTTCAGCAGCACTCCTGAGGCCATCTTTGTAAAAAGAGAAAAGCAAGCTGGCAGGACCAGTACGACACAGAAAAATTAGACAAGCTGGCCTTCCCAAAATCTTGATTTACAGCGCACACCTGCAGATTGATGAGTTAAAGAAATCCATCCTTTGTACTCCTTCATATTAATATAAACATGATGGAGTGTATACCCGATAGAAAAAAAGTATTTCTTTATAGTCTTCCAGTTTTTTTTTTGTTTGGCTTGGTTTTTTTAACAGATTTTTTACTGTACCTACTGCTTTTTCAGACATTTGATACAACTCTATATATATGATCAGAAAATCACCTAAACAACAGATATTTTTCCAGACTCATGAACTCATACAGCTTTACTGATAAAAACAAAACTTGAAATAGGCAATAAGACACTATCACCTGGATCACAGATGTAGGGTGTCTTGCTCCCTCATATGTATGCACAGTCATCCTGCAGAATTTGATTCAAAGCTTCAAAACTTCTTAAATAAAAGTGAATATCCCTTCCTTTCCTCAAGGGAAAAGCAGAACAGCTTTAATCTCTGCTCCTGAAGGTTAAACTGCAGAAACGCCTCTGCTGGCTCCCTCTACAGCCCCACTTGGGAAACAAGCAGGGAGAGGATCTTGGCAGTTAAGCAAAGACTCCTTATTTCCCAGCTTCACGCTGATGGTCATACTTATAAGGGTATTGCTTCCCTCGTTTAACCAGCTTTTTGCCCCTGCACAAGGAATTCATGTTGGTATGTCAAGGCACCTGGCAGCTGCTTTGGTGCCTCTCAATCCATCAGTAATGTTCAAGTTTCCCAAAGAGCCAGAGGCTTAGGCCCAACTCACAATGTCCTAGTTCTGCACTATAAACATACTCGTAACAATGAGGGACCAAAAATCAGAGCATAGTTTTGATGGTTTCCTAGGTTACCTCATCCTTCAGGTATTCACCCTTCCCAATTCTTCTAACTTCTCTAGGAGCTTTAAAAGACAGGAGTAATACAACTACCAAAGGCCCCTCCTGGGCATTACCAATCCTGTAACAGGGTCTGATCAGATCTTGTGCATGTTTTTAATCCATGTCAGTGTAAAGTCTGACAGGTCTCTTGGGTATGTACAGCTAGCTGCTGGACTTTGCTCAGGAGCTGTAGAAGGGCAAATACCATGTGCATGCAGGCGTTCTGCACCAGTCACCAGCTTATAGCAACTGCCTCTATCAGAGGCATGCACACTCCTGCAGCCACTTCTACACTGAAGATCAGGGTAGATGTTTGCATATAATGAAGATCCACAGCTCTTTCAGGGCTCATACTGAAAGCTGCAGTAGCTGTATCTTGCTACCTTTGGGCTGGCTATGAGTCACCACAGAAGGCAAGTCCTCACCAGGAACTGAGCAGCGCAGGGCTCAGGGTACATGATACCATGCAAGCAAAGTACATTTTCTCCAAGTAATTGCTATCTCACATGCAAAAGAAAATAATATCACTTTTTCCACCTGAAACTTAAGTCTTAAATTATGAAGAACCAATACTGCATTAGCAAAAAGACTTTTCATTTATCTTTGTGGCATTCCTGATCTAGATGTCATAATAGATAATTATTAGCTGATGAAAGCTATTCAGCTACACTCAGGTCTGTCACATGCTCATCACATGCTCAGAACGGGTCAGACATGGTTAATGATGAGCCAGAGAAACAATTAAGACCTAACCTGAATTGCTACAGAGAAAAGTATTTAAGACTCAGCTCATATTTGCTTTTACTTAGCCAAACAGCTGTTCCACTTCTAATCAGTGTTCCCTCTAGTCAGAGAGAAAAAAAATA
>JAOEHY010049088.1:0-62131 GCA_025447955.1 Psilopsiagon aurifrons
TGGAAGGCTGCTATGAGGTCTCCGCGCAGCCTTCTCTTCTCCAGGCTGAACAGCCCCAACTTTCTCATCCTATCTTCCTACGGGAGGTGCTCCAGTCCCCTGATCATTCTCGTGGCCCTCCTCTGGGCTTGTTCCAACAGCCCACAATTCTGTAACGAGTTCTAGAGAACAGAAGGGCATCCCCAGAGCCTTCCTGAGAAACGCTCTCACGGGGGTCCACAGGGGCTTTGCCTATGTTAAGGCTGTGAGACCACACCCACCATATATAAACCAGGTGATGTTCTGAGAAAACATGCGTTTACTACTTTATTAGAACAAACTAACAGGGTTTAATTTAAATGGGTTCTTGATCCAGACACTGAAATAGTGACCATTTCACAGTCCATCTCACTAGCGTGTCAAGTGAACCAGTTGATCTTCTATTTATGAAAGAAAACCCGTATCAATTGTAATACGTATCATAGGAAAAATCAGTTCAAATACACAGATACTATTGTCCAATCAGCCATTAAAGCAGTCAGAACCTAAAAGTAATGTTTGTGGGGCTTTTTTTGGAAAGTAAAACTTACAAACTGAACTACTTGCAGGAATTTTTCTGCATTAGAAAAGCTGAGATGCATTCGGTGAGGTGAAATTCAGCTTTAATGGGAAATGTAGACAGCCTCTGTTAAGTCCCTGTTGATTTTAATCCCTGTCCTCTCCCCAGCATTGCTGCATCAAATTTAGTCCTTGTAATATATTCCAAATTAAAACCAGCCATTCCAAATCTACAGTCATTTCTTTCCTTTAAGTCAATTCACAGAACTGCTGAAAAATTAGACATCTCTATCTAAAAGTATAAAAAGGGTTTGCATAGAAGTTACTTCTCTTATACAGTTAAATTACACGGCTCCAGACAGTCCCAGCAGGCTCTTCTCTGAACTGGATCTTCTGACTAGACAAGACAAATTACAAAAGTCAGTTAGGTTAATGCAGCTCTGGATCTTATTACAAATACAAGAAGCTTGCATTGTGTTTGGAGTTCTGTAGGCCTGGATTCAGGAAGCAAGCAGAAGCTGAATATGGCTCTCAACAAATATGAGATTAAATATGTGCTTGAGTGTTCTCTGTAAGGATTTAGATCAAATACCCACTTTAGTTTAAGTTCAGTGGATGGCCTAAAGCATCCAAATATCCAAACCATTGTAGCACCAAATTGTGCAGCCATTGCTCAGAGAACATTTCCATGACCTTTAATGGCCAAGTGAGATGGGATTTTATACCTCCACTGGGTGAAGTGCTTCCTACCACAGATCAAAAGCTTTTCTTTAGTATATTTTCTCCCGCCCTGTTCAATTTTGTGATGAATATTTCCAAAGCAGAATTCACCTCTTCATTAGGAACACCACTGCCTTACTTACAGTTCTTAGGGCACAGACAACTAGTGCAGCTGTTTCAGCCTCTGCAAGTTTCTCCCAAATCATGTCTGGGTTTGTCTCTTCAGCTCCCTATTCCATCTCCTGCATGGACAAAAGGCCATGGCCAAGAGTGTGCTAGTCTTCAAAATTCGAATGGTTCCAGGCTTCAGCTCCCCTACCCACAGCCTCATGTGAGGGGCAAACACCATTATTTCTGCTGGCCTGAGCAGCTGAGACTGATAAAGACCCAGAGCCTGGTTCTGTGGGTGGGCTATCTGTGCTCTCAGAACTGTTACAGTTCCCAGACCTTCTCTTCTCCAAGAGGAATACCATGTCCTTTTCTTACTAAACTTGGCAGGTTACAGCTCAAGTGTACTAAACAAATGCTGCCAATCTGGTATCAATCACATCAAACTGCTGAAGTATCAAACACTACACAATGAGGAAAATAAATGGTTTGGAATATGATCTAAAAACTGAAATAGGAGAAAGCACAACAGAGCAGTTATAGCTAAAAATTGCCATTTTCTCTGAATGAAGCAGACTCACAGCCATGTGGGTCAGCCTCTTACATCTGGTGACATGCCAGCATCACCAGCACTGCTCTCCGTCTCCACCAAAATGTAATTTTTAGGAATATATGGAGTTTAAAATAGTGTAAGAGAAAATTTTGGACATTTCTGCATTGTAAATTAAACTAAGCTTTTCATAAAAGTTAATGGAAAAGAAAAAAAAACCCTTTAAAGAAGCTGTTTGTCATCATAGCTAATAGCTTTACCAAGCGTCCCAAGCTTAGACAATATTGCAGTCAGAGTGCAGATTTTCTCTTTCCTGCTCAGTTACGGTTTGGAAATACATACGCTTTACCAACAATAATGCTGCTCTTCCACACAACTGTGTCAGAGCTCTTCCTAAATACTAATTCCCTAAGCCTTCATTTATTCTGCCTCTGAGCAATGTAATTACCATCACTCATTTTTCTTTATAGGCCACGTTTTGCTAGGGCTACCTGCCTCCCAAATCTGAGCACAGTGTGTTTCATATTACATTCGGGTAAGGTACTGAAATCATGCTCCATTTTATAGCTGAGAACTGAGACAAATGACATAATTCACAAGGATTGGTACCTTTTGGCATTTGGTCCTGCATCTCAGCCCTCTTCTGATACCCCAAATGACAAAAAATACTCTATCTTAACAGGTATTGACTTCAAGAAAGACTAAATTCTCTTACCCAGCACTGATGAGGTCTACCACGTTGGGTCTGGCTCTTGCTTTATTTGAGGATTTCCTTCTGTTTCTGTAATATCTGTTGAAAAAGGCAGCAATGAATAAAGAAAAAAGGAAACTTCCCAACCAATTCTGTTGCTATTGCTGTACTTAAGTAAAAAAACTATAAAAGTATGACAAGCATTGATTTATCCTTTTAAACTACTGAGGATAAATAAAAATGCATTCACAACAACCTGATTCTGTGGAAATTACCATATTCATTTCAACGCAAAGCAGCCTGGGATCTTAGAGAACTCTCGTTTTTAAAGAGCTAAAATTAAAATCAGTGTTAGAAGTGTATGAAACTGGAAAGGTACTTAATAAAAGGAAACAACACATGACCTTGTGAAAAAAGTCAGATACATGACTGGTTTGGCCAGCATCCTGCTCTTCAGTCCTTCTCCCTCCTGTCTGTCAATCCCCACCACCATTCCTTCCTTCTTTCCTTCTGACATCTCATTGTATATGTGATGCTGGGTGAAGCTTTACAAACACTCACAGGTAAGTCTGCAGCCCGTTACTTCAAATACATCAGGCACGAGCACCATTTCATATTAAGATGCTGTCTTAAAGAGCTAGCTCACATCAGCTCCTACTTGAGCTCAAGTCATGCCTTTTGGGTTCTTACATTAACATTCCCAGCACTAACTCCTGTTTTCACAGCACTATTTCTCAGATTTCTTTTTCATCTGTAGGACTCCTTCTCAACTAGACACAGATTTTGCATTATTGTCTTTCAATCTGTCCAAAGCAATTTTTGATGCTAGCTACTTTTTCTTCTTCACTGCATGCTATCACATATTGCATTATATGTTTAAAAAACAAAGAGAGGAGGAAACTTTATCTTGTTCACTAAAGCATTCATCATCTTTTGATAATTTTTTTCAATTCCACAAGGCTTCATTACAAAATCTTTGCTTTCTCTTGTTCACAGGATGCTTGGAGGTAAATCAAAGAAATCTCGTGCTGGTACAGCACTGCTTATACAACCTGGGGCCTGATTTTGTTCTTTTTATAAGCAGAGAGTATGATGTTGGAAGGAAATTGGTTTTCAACTGAAGTTGTTTGGAAGGTTTGGGGCTAGGGTAATTCATCATTACAAAGCCAAGCCATTTCACCACATGATCATTCTATGCCCTTCAGCCTAGTTCTGAAGTGATTTTGAGTTCTTTAGCAACTGGATGCTTTTTCTCAAGATCATTCCTCTAGTTACTGTGTCCGTAACCAGTTTTGGATGAGAAATTCAAACCCTGCTTATCTGTTTCTCCAAAACTGTCACTTTGATGGTCCATAGCTAGATTTCTGCCCCATGAAGGTATTCAGGGTATTTCCTTTATCTAACAATTTAAATGATCCCACACAGTTTTGGCATTATAAAGACATCTGATGTTCCAACTGTGAGGTTAAAATCTGCAGCTCAGCTCTTTCGTGATTCCAACTTTTGCCTTGATTGCTGCAATAAGATTGATCCATACTCTGAGAAAGATGTATTCATAACACTTGGAGTGAACCTGGAGCTGAGTGTGTAACAGTAGTTCTGGTTGTGCTTGTTGGATTTTTTCAGAGCTGAAGTTGCAGAAGAACAATACTCACCCTCCCCAATGCAGTATATTCAGGCCAACATGACATTCAAAGTTCCTGATGATGGCAATCAATCACTTGCACAAATTGTGGAAACTACTGTGCTGAATAACTAGATGCAATGCTCAAGATATGAGCAATCCCTCAAAGCTTATATATAGTCATGACGCACCGAGAACAATTCTTAAAACTCCTATGTAAAATTATGTGGATAATAACTTCTGCTGCAGCAGTTTTCACAGGATGCAGCAGGATATTAAAACAGATGAAAAAATATCCTAGAAACCAATAAAAGTCTTTTTCTGGTTTTAATTGACCTCTCCTTTAAAAAAAAAAGATACAACTGTGTTCAAGATTACCTGACATATTTGTCAATAATAACTGAAGACAAACACTCACCTCTTACAGTCACTTCCATCTGGCTTGGTTTAGCTGGCTCTTAAATGAAAAACAAAAAAATACAGTCAAATGAATATAAATGTAGTTTAAACAACATGAATCAGATCAGTATCTTAGAAGTAAGGTTTTCTCTGAAGAAAGTGCCTCGTTTTTTCTGTTATGATCTGACTTAAACATCTTTGAGATAACTGTGTTTTAATTTCATAATGATTTTTCCATTATCTGTGTTGATGGATCATAGATGGGCAGGTGATGGGAAAGCCACTTAACACTGTGGGTGTGTTAAGGACAGACAGACTACAGCAAGTCCACTGACCACTAGCAGCTCTTTTCATCCCTTCCATCACCTCCAAATGTAAAGAAGGAAGCTAGCAGTTTCCTTTATAATTGTTTTCACCATGCTGTTTCCTTTATAATTCTTTTCACCATACAAGCGTCCTTCACTCTTAAAATGTTTACTGAATGCTTGCTTTCAGCTTCCCAGTTTCTTTGAGTAACAATTTATTAAGTCAATTGCAAAAGCCTTTCCTGCACCACACCAATTTGCAATAGACATTTTTGAAAGGTCTGTGAACATTCAGAAACTATATTGGGTCAATAGGAAATTGTTCAATCACATTTACTCTAGCTATTCATAACACAAAGCTGAGTTCCCCATTCACACTAGGATAGATGACGTGTGTGCAGTCGAGACACAGTCTAACAGGGGTTACAGAGCTCACAGTGGGCAAAAGTTCCATCAAGACCCAATCTGAGGTTCTTATGTGTTACACGAGCAAACCTCACTTGGCTGAACATCTATCTGGTGCAGACACATACACACACTTTGAGTTAAATAGACCTCAATAAATGAATACTGAATTGGCTTTATAAATTGCCCATACTAATCTTTTCAGCTAACTCATCATCTGCAAAAATCAAATTAAGGAACACGCAAATGATACAGCCTGAAGGAAGCAACAGCTCTTTCTATTCAGTTATTAATATTTAATAGCTATAAAAGTCACCGTTGCAAACCATCTGTCAAAATGAAATGGCTCATCATAAGCAGCGCATAGCCAGGACATGACTACTAATGTCATCTGCCAATAAGATCCAGAACTCCACACCCTACCCCTCCTGCAAGGACATGCATCGTGCTCTGCATCACCTGGTGGTACTGGTGCTGCTGCCGGTGCTGTTGGTGGCGCTTCTGCTTCAGCTTTTTCCATCAGCTCTATGATTGGACATAATCACCATTTAACTTCACAGTGAAAATGGGGCACATGTAACACAAGAGCACTCTTACTTCTTGACAATGCAAATCCTGAAACTTGTTGTATGCACAAGTTACTAACACTTGTAATTGAGTTGCATGTCAATAGTTTTTGTGACACAAAAAGCCAATCCCTATCTAGCCTGCAAGCACCAAAAAATTTCTCTGAAGGTTCCCACATGTTCTTCTTCAGAAGAAAAAAGCATCATATCCATAAGCAGTAGGCTCAGAGCCTTTCAATCATTCACCTTGGCATCAATATCAGTTCATTTTGATCATCATTCATGAACATGGATAATGCACAAACCCATGTTTCCAATGACCAATCTGGTCATTCTCCAGTGATGATAGGCAATCGGTTATCTATGTTGTTCTTATTCAGAGTATTAGCTACTTCAGTCCCAAAGGAAGCTGACAGTTATGCTGAACAGACAACAGTTTAGTAGATTCTTTCCTTTCCAATTCAGTTCTCTGGAGATGCTATTACACAATAATCTGCCTGGAAGGTTCCCTCTTACAAAAGGATCTCCTTTCCCACCTAAGAAGGTGTGCCTAGGACTGGTGAGCAGGTCGGTGTGAGTTACTAGCTACAGTATCCTCCCAAGAACACCTCATACTTGCAGTTCATAGACCTCAGCATGTTAACTTGAATACACTGGTGGCTGAATGCAAATGTCTGAATGCTGGGTCACTAAGGCTCCAGCTGGGTAAGGCCAAATTAATGACAGTAGGGTATTAAACCTCTGAATTTCAAAGCTGACATTGGCTCAGAAAGAACATGACACAAGGGACACTAATAACAGTGTTTTGCAGCTTGGCTCTTTTTCCTTAAATAAGATCTAAAAACCCTAGTCACAATTATTTTAGGCAACTGAAAATACCAAAACCTTTTTATATTTGAAGCCCCCAAACAATTTCATTAACAGGGCCAAATTGGCCATGACACTTCAGGTAATTACAGTCTGCCTCTCTAAACTGCTGCATTTTCAGCACAATGCAGAGTTTTTCACTGGAACATGGTTGTGCAGCTATTGGAAAGTTCTTGCCTATTAACTGCTACTGTGATGGATCTGAACCCAAAATGTAGGCAGTTCCCTGTAAGTCTGTTGCTCAGTCAGGGTCCTAAATCTCCTTGGGACTCTGCAGCTGAGAAATACAAAATCAGTGTCTTGCATTTTCAAATGCATATGGAACATTATGCTGTTTTGAAAATGTAGCACACTGCTTTCAAGTTAATTGCACATGTAGGTTTAGTCAGGAGATCCTAATGAGACAGACACAGACAAGAGTTATACACGAGCTTAACCACTAAGCCAAGATGTAGAAAACAAATCTGGGTAAGTTACAAAAACACATTTGCCATCAGCATCTCAAATACTTACGGTTGTTAATCACAAGTCCTGGAAATGGTCTGTAAAAAAGGAAAAATAATGAAAAAAATATTACTGATTCTAAAATGCACTGCATGGGGTCTCCCTTCCAAAGCAACCTTGCCTTCTGCAACAGAGGTCATGCTAAAAATGAACAGGAAGCCAAACAAAACAGAGGGAACTATCTCAGCAGCTCCTGGGCACCATGCTTTGTTCAACAGCATTTACTCAATTAAACAAAAGGTACCAAGGTATCCCTTCAGTTTGAATGCTTCATGATCAGGGGTTGAGAATTCAGACCCCTTAGTAAAATACACTGAAGAAATGTCAATCTCTTTACACAGAAACTGAAACTTCTAGACTCCTGTGAAGCAGTCTGTGATTTGAGAAGTTACATAAACTGATGTTTCATTTCAATTGCTGAACTCCTTCTTAGTATGATTCCAAAGTTTCATCTATTCTGCTTCATGCATACAAATATACTTCATATATGTATGTGTGTATATGTGTCTATGGAAAAATACACAGACAAAATTAATTTATCATTTAATTGGGTAATACTGTATTTTTAAATATTGTAGATAAACGCATTAGGTAGGGAAAAAGCATTTATCAGAGGGCTTACTTTAACTCAGGATTCTTATCTGAAATGTTTAAAAGGTAATAATGGTAATACTATTACAAACATACTATTTACTGTGAAGAGCCAGCAAGCTCTGGACTTGCTCAAAATTTGATCTGATAAATGGGAGAGCAAGGCCCACAGCACTTTAGGACTCCTATAATATATATAATACAAACAGATTTCAACTCAAAAGACAGTTTGCTGTAATAGGCAGTATTAATAATATGTCCTTTGTCATACTAAATTGGACGTGTCCTCCAAAGAGTTACCAGCTTCATTCACGCAGTGAGTACCTGGGCTTCATTTGACCTGATACAGCTTCTATTCTTTCAAATCTCAATTTATTCAAACTAAAGTGAATAAATTTACTGAATTGAATTGGGCTGTTCTTGCAACATGTGAACAATTTCATCCACAGCAACTACATACCGAATGACAGTAAATTTGATGAACTCAGCAGATTCCAAAATCTTCCTCATGGAGCTGATCTCCAGGTAACTGGGAGCTCTAAATGCCACACCAGGAGGCATCCCATCCACCACCACACAGCCAGGGTTGATAGTGATTTTTCTGTATGGGACTTTCACAGGAAAATTCATACCAATGGCTTCACCTACATGAGAAAATCATGTTTATTTTCAAGTCTACGTATTTATAACTACATTGAAGGAAAAATCCTCAGACAATTAAGAACCCGAATGCAAACCCAAGCCTTCTATCAGATCAGAAACTGAAAATTCACATGACAGTTAATCACTTGAATTACACTCATGAACACTACCATGAAAGTGCTAGCTACAATCCAACTCTGACAGCTCACCATAGAGAGAACCTACTAAAAAAAGGTATAGAACAGGATATGCAAAGCAATAGCTACATGAATGAAAACAAAGCATTTCCTGCCACAAAAATCAATTTAACACAGTACTAGGGGAGGAATTTCAGATGAAGAAATCCAGGTCATTATTTCTCTACAATGCAAATACAAAAACTATACACAGCAAAAAGATTATGTTGCATATTTAAAATTACTCCAGTCCCAAGTATTAAGAGGTCAGGATGATGAAGCACTAAGATGACTCAAGGATTGCCAGCAAAACAGTATTTCATCCATGCTTACACAGAAGCAAGCAGGAAAAGGAGGGGAGGAACAGAAAGAAATCCATACTTGTAGGATTGTTTGTTTAAACCACCAAACAACCTACATCACTTGTAAAAGGTTCTCTCTGAAGTCAAAGCAAAACATTCATATACAGTTCTCAAATTTATTAATTTTAATGATCAGCTATTTCATCCACTGTGATGATTCAGTAATTTAAACGTGAGAAACAGTCATTGTATTTACACCTACGTAAAAATGGGGAGCAAGAAGCAATTACCAAATTTCCGGCTAAAAAGATCACCGACTTGCTCTCTCAATTGTCTGGCCTTTTCCACTTTTGACAGTCGCTCATTTTCATCACCTGGAAGAAATTGTTAGAATAGCATCAGAATTAAGCAGATTTTATTTTTCCCCTGAAGCTTGTGTACCATTGCATGTTTACTCAAAGCAGATTTTCCCAAGTGCTTCAAAACAGGCACTGACTTTTTCCCTAGTTTTAGCAGTAACACAGAACTGCAGAAATACACAAAAATAGGTGGCTGATAAGAAATCACAGAATCCCAGACTGGTTTGGGTTGGAAGGGACCTTAAAAATCATCCAGTTCCAAACCCCACCACCACAGGCAGGGATACCTTCCATTACACCAGGTTGCTCCAAGCCCCATTCAATCTGGCCTTAAACACTGCCAGGGATGAATGTAGATGTGCTGTCTAGAGATGATTTTGTAAACTTAATCTATACCTACATTTTATTTTCTTGGAATACATATAATGGTGGGGAAAGGGAAAGCAAAGTGACCATTCGGTAGATGGTCACAGCATGCAATGTTTCTCACCATCTCTAATGAATGTGATATATGCCTGAGAAAGCAGCAATCAGTGTTAAGACAAAGCAGTTGAGTCTGGATGGTTATTCAGTTCAGTCTGAGTAGATCTCTTGAAGCTGCCAAGAAAACTGCAAGCCCATATTTAATTTATTCCATCAAAAAAAAGGGGGAAAATGTGGATACTTCTTAACTAAGGGCTGGACCAAGAATATTCTAGAGATGTCTCAGTAAAAACAGAATGCTAAATTGTGTTCATTGTTGACTGTATTTGTATTTCAGTAAACCAGCTTGACTGTAGGAAAACTCCACCAGACTCAACAAGTGTTATGAAGAATATAAGCACAAAGTATGATGTGAGACCAGCCAGTATACACACCTGGTATAGTTACTTGAATGATGTTAAGATCTTCAACACCTGCAGCTGTGCTCACCACTGTGTTTGTTGGGGTGCTTGCTGTATTAGATGAATTATTTTTTCCTAAAACTAAGAGAATTAATATAAAGAAACATTTGTAGAGAGCCAAAAATCTTGAATTTCAGATGTAAAAAAGTATTGCAAAATGACAGATGTTTGCAAAGTTTTCAAAGTGGACCCAGTTCCATTTTCAAAATGGGAGCAGCTTCCCATGAGACATACTTATTGGAGGTACAAACACTACTCTGTCTTTCCAACCTGGAGAGAGAAAGAGCTAAATTAAAGATAATGTTAATCTTTAGCTACCTGGTTTTCCAAAAAGACAGTTAAGGAAAAGAAGAGTATGTGGAGCATATATTTTGATATTCTTATTAACAGAAAAATCAAAGCACTTGCAGTTAATTCAGTAACACCTACTGACCCCTGTGTTCATTGCATGCATTCACAACAGAAATCCCTTAGAGTCATCTTTGTGAGCCCCACTGTCCAATGGCACAAACTAGCAGCATAGCTCAAGTAACTCAGCAGAGTTTTGACAACCCATAAGAACAGATAACAATATGACTGAAAACATTTAACCCATGACCTGCCTGACACTATTTCCTACTGGTTGGCTGCATGCCTATCTGTGGAGCACTTGTCATTTAGATGACCTACAAAGTAGAAGCAAATAATTCTTCTCTAGACCTGAGTTGCTTCTGTGGATCACACATTACTTGTTCCATTTTGAAAAAAGTGAGTAAAGAATATATTAGAGACATGATTATTGTGAATAACTTCAAAGAATGCACTACTCCCTTGCTAAAGCTGTATTTAAACTGCAACTGGTGCTTTGCCCATCTTAAAAACAAAACAAATGAACAAAATAAACCAACCCACAATGCAGAATGAATCTTTGAGGAATTAGTTAACACCATGCAGCTCTCCTGATTAGTAGCTAATCCTTGAAAAAGACAGTTATCTAGAACATTAAGCAATTGCAGAACTCACTTTGGGGGCTTCTAGCAGAGCTTTCCTTAACAGCTGCCTCAAACATCTCACGCCTGCAAACAGATTGAACATTTCATGTAGAAGAATACAATTACATTCATCAGCATTAAAAAAATTGCAACTTTCTAATAGCAATTTATTAAAGACAGGAACTAAGTGATATCCTCTCAAACAGTCAAGAATGCAATGGCTGGGAGGCTCCAGAACTTCTCTTGCCACTGTTTTTACACTGGCACATCTAAACCTGCTCTAGACAAGAAAAATAAATTCTTACAATCTCCAATATATGTGTCTGACGTCTCAGCTCATAAAAACTGCCAGCAAGTTTTATGAGTAATCCCTAACTGCCCCACACAGCAGGAACTAAACCAGTGATGTGATAACTGAAATTGGGGCCAAGGAATCTAGCCTTGCTCTTCCTCCCCAAAATAGGTTGTGAGTGACTTTCAGAATAAAGAATTTACTGTATCTTACTCCACCTCTACAAGAGCGTTCTGATCCATTTCCTCATTTACTGAAAATATTCCAGTGTGTACTCTATGGAGTAATTTAGCAACTCAGCCACCCAGTTTCATTTTTTGGTCTACATTTAACTTCTCATAAAATAGATTACCAAAGGCATATAGCAGTCTTACTTTTTAATAATGAATTTTATCTTAGATTTGTTTCTCAGGATCTTCTCTAGTCTTGGAATTCCAAAAGTAGAAGGTCGGCGGAATGGCACCCCCTCAGGCAGTCCTTCCACAGAAAAAACCTCCGGGGAGGATTCAAACAACTCAAATGGCACCTTCACTGGTTCAGTCAGCCCCAAAGCTTCACCTGAAATAGAACAGAGCAGTAAGTTACCAGTGAGAAAACTGATGTGTATATAAAAAACAAAATCGCAGGTAGAAACAGTATGTAATAGTTGGCACATACATGACAGATTATGTGAAGCCATCACACGCTGCCTTTTTTGGTGACAGCTATGAGTAGGCAGGAATAAAATTAATAGTCTTAAACATAACTCATTCTGTTGAAGTAAATCTGATCAGAATTTGCAGTTGAAAATGAATTACTTGCACCCAGCCCATGCTACTGGCTTGGTCTGTATACAAGACTACACCATCTGTACTCCACTTTAAGGGCAATGCATTCTGTCTCCATCTCTTCTAGAGATTAGCACAAAGGCCATTTGAGATTAGTGCTCTTGTGCTAAAAACCCTACCCAGAAGAATAATGAGAAGTCAACGCTTTCAAAAGTGATCAGCTTTCAAACAGCATGCACTAGAAGCAGCACTAGGATATGCTGGAGGATGTCTCTCCAGATACCATCCATAACATTTCAAGTCATGCTGAGGCTGAAGTTGTACAAAGTCCCCACTCATAAGCAGAATGAAGAAAGCTTAAAAAGATGTTACCAGGATGTGGAGTCACAATGTCTCTGGATCATTAAAGAAGCAGTAATCCAACTACTACAATTTCTCTATTTCCAAACCCAAATAAAGTAGGTAGTGGAAATGTGATGCAGAATTGTAAGCAAACTACAAGAGAATGAATTTAGGTAAGAAATTGCCTACAGCACACAAGGACTGCATGACCTTTGGAATAAACATGTGAACATCTTTCTCATACATCTAACGGCCTGTTCATAAGAAAGACATCTCAGTAAAAAGGAATCAATAAACTTACCACATTTTTCATTAAAAAGATTTTCAACTTTCTGCTTTAAGTCAGTAATTTTGGCATTCCATGCCTCTGCCAGAAAGAAATCGGAAGAATTAAATCAACACACACAAAATGAATCAGTCCTTGATGAGCATTTTAACAAATGTTTAACAAATTTTTATGCTTGATAACTTATTTACTGTGACAGTAAAATGTGCAAAGTGGCTTTCATTCTGCAAACAGCACTGAAACATTCTGCTGCAGTCTAATCCTATATCCATATCAATCCTCATTTTCCTGAAGGTTTGACAGATACTGCTACCAGATAAAGCAAAGGTGATATATAGAAATTAATCCAAAGGTGATCCAAATTTACAGTAGCAGACAGCATAAAATTTATTCGTCTGAACCAGCACCCAAAATAGTGGCAGAAAGTTCTTCACATGCTCAGTGACACAACCCAGAAACATGCCTCCCGCTTGAGAACCACAAACTTCAGCATAGTTTCACCCTCAGTGGGTAAGATTAAGTGTCTATCTAGCTAGACATTTTGTTTCTGCCAGAAATCAGCAGCAATTCCTAAACCAGTTTACTTGCAATAAGTGGTCTGTAGCTGGTCTAAAAAATGAGAAACTCAGCTGAAAGCTTAAAACAGCTACAGACTTCTTGTTTTTTAAAAACCTATTTCTAATAACAAGCAAGTTAACTCTGCATATGAATACTGCCCATGCCAAAAGGAGGAGCAGCCTTTACCTAAATCAGTGCCCTACATTCATTCTAAACTCCTACTCAGTAGGAGCAAAGAATGCCTTTGATTCATGTTTTATGAACAGGGCTAAAAAAAGCATGCTGACAAATACAGTAAGTCAAATGCAACAAACTCCTATATAAATATAAACATAGCAACCTTCCAATATCTGAAGGGGGCCTATAGGGATGCTGAGGAGGGACTCTTCATTAGGGACTGTAGTGAGAGGACAAGGAGTTAACGGGTTCAAACTTAAACAGGGGAAGTTTAGATTGGATATGAAGAAGAAATTCTTCAGTGTAAAGGTGGTGAGGCACTGGAATGGGTTGCCCGGGGAAGTTGTGAATGCTCCATCCCTGGTAGTGTTCAAGGCCAGGCTGGACATAGCCTTGGGTGATATGGTTTAGTGGGAGGTGTCCTTGCCCATGGCAGGGGGGGTTGGAACTGGATGATCTTAAGGTCCTTTCCAACCCTGACTATTCTATGATTCTACAATTCTATAACTGTATGACTCCTAGTCCTGTCTGTCTTTTCCTATATGCATTTTCCAGAACTGGAGAGGCCTATAATGGTGATGGTGTGAAATTCAGCTTATTAAGTTCATGCACAACATCAGATCTCAGCTGGGTTTATGCACTCTGGTGATACTGCTGCACGAAAAAAGTCCTTCAGGGATCTGCAGCACTGAAATAACAGAGCAGAAGCAGAAAGGGACTGATTCTGAACCTGAACCTACATTAATAAGAGCTAATGGACTAGCACTCCATTTGTACAGCATTCTCCACAGAGCATCCAGGATTTCTCTGATGGAGATTATTCTACATGACGAAGACCTGAATTTGCATGAAAACAAGAACTTCAGTCATTCATTAACTGCAGAACAAAACATGAATTCAAAATCTCTCTTACAGGTGATCACCGGAAATTTCAATACCAACATTAATAGAATGCAAGTGTGCTAATTCCCACAATATTTACCGAAAGAAAACTCTCTTCCTCGTGGCTTGGAAGTCATATTGGACCCATTGGTTTGAGAACTGGCTCGACCATCTGCTGTTTGTGGTTTATTAGGACCTGTAAAAAGGCATTACAGATATTCACACAGAGAGCAGAAGCAAGCCATCATATGAAAAGAACAACACGTAGAACTTGATTGCTAGAGAAAACGTCTGAATCGAGAGTAGAATAAACCATTAAAAATTTCTTATAGGGCTGTATTTAAGCATCTGACACTACTGATCATGTCCATCATTTCTCTGCTTAGGACTACATCAGTCCCACATCTCTGCTTGGAATAAAAGGACCAAGAAAGCTGTCAAACTCCAACATTTTTCGTAACTATCATCTACAGTTATTCATAAATGAAAAATGAAACTGTTTCTATATTAAAATGCATCTGGAGCCATGAAATAAAACTGCTTTTGCTACATGAGGTGCATATTTATGTTAATTATGGGCTTTGAAAACTAAGAACAACAGAAAACATTAGAAGAAGAACATTAGAAGAGTATTTAATGATACTTCTTCCATACCTTCATCAACAGTAACTTCAATCTCTGGAACAGTTGAGTTGCCTGCAGGACTTTGTGAACTTTCTGAACTCTTTGGACTCACTGCTGGAAATCAACATAATATAAGGTGTAATGTACAAACCCTCTATAAGATATATCCACCACCACTAATGAAAAAGCAGGTGGATTCTGCAAGCTCCAGCAGACTGAAGAATCACTTGTGCCTGTACTAAGAACAGTCTGCATTGTAAACACAGAGGCATGCACAGGCTTAAAAATGAAGCTTAGTACCCTTAAAAAAGGCAGTTATCACACCTCAACTTTCACTCCACTAACTCAGAACAGAAGACTTCGCTGTTTCTAAGTGCGAAGGACAGCTTCGGAATTTTTTATTAACAAAACTGTTAACTTCTGAATCTTTTATGACAACTTACAAGAGTTTCTTTTTCATTCTTTTCTTACAAAACTTCATTGTATTTCCTTCAGTTCATAGCTCTAAATTACTTAGGGTTTAGGCCATTAATAGCAAAATTAAAGTTGCTGAAATTGGGTAAATTCCATTTTCTGTACTGGAATAATCTTAACTAAAAAAAGTACATTAAATTTGTTTTGCATAATTTTCTCTAATAACAGCAGGTTTGGAGGCTACTATGTTAGATTATTAAATAATTAAATAATTATTAAATAATGCCTTTTGTTTGCAACACCCCTATTTTTTGAATACCTCTCAGTCTGCTAAGGAAGAGGAAAATAAGTATTTGTGAATTGATGGCAGCAAGTAATACTTAAGTGTTTACCTTTAGTGCTTATTTTACTAGCCAGTCCTGCCGGCAAATAGGAGGTGATAAGCTCAGGCCTAAAAGTTGAACAGAACATGACCTAATCAATTACACATGCATGAAAAATCATACAGCCAAATGCTACAAATTCCTTGGAATTCAGTTGAGCTCCAATCTACGTATCAGCTCTCTACAATGAAATTCTGCTAGAAGCATGGGTGACTCTCCATCTACTATAACCACAAAAAGTTTGATAACATAAAGCGGCATTTTATACCCTGGAATTTACTTCTGGGTTTATTTGAAGAAAAAAAAAAAAAGAGAAAAGAAGGAAAAAAAGCTTCCAGGAACAAGGCCATTTACTCCCCAGATCCTTCCAGCATGAATTCTGCAATTTATACATCTATTAAATTTATTAAGGACAGTATATCCTTTCATGAGAGAAATTACGTGCAAAATGTTCTGTTCAACAGAAAAAGAATTTAGGTAACATTTAAACCCTAAAGCAAAGCAAGTAACTTCAAAATCAGGAGTAAAAATAACTGAATTACAAACATACTTTTTAACAACAAATCTGATTTTGCCACTCCCACGGACAATTCTTTCAAGGCGTGGAATTCCAAACCATGTGGGACTCCGGAAGGGGATTCCTTCTGGCAAGCCTTCGACATACAAGTACTCAGGGTTTGATTCAAATACAGGATATGGAACTTTCACTGCCTCTGAAAGCCCCAGAGCTTGGCCTGAAAATAGAGATTTAATGAGAGTTTACACACTCAAATGGGTGGTATTTTATCTCAAGTGATTTTAAGAAGCTTGTCTTACAGAAGCTCTGCTACTCACATAATAGAAAACAAACTCAAGAGAAATATTTAATCAGATTTTCTATTATTTTCTGTAGAACATCTGCAAACGGGGACATGGTTTATCTTGCTACAGGTAACACCTACCTAAGCCTGCAGTGCCTACTGTTTTCTTCTGAGAACTTTCTTAGGCCTAGGATGTTGTTATAAAGTCATTTATGTCAGTTATAGGGAAGAGTCAGTAAAAAATAGGCAAGAGGAGTCAAGACTTCCATATCTGTCCTAGCACATTTCTGAAGATTAAATAAGTCTAGTAAAATTTAAAACTCTTTTTACAGAAGAGTTATAAAATGCAGAACTATAAACCAGACCATTTAACATTTAACTTACCAAACTTTGTATTAAATATCTCTTCTACTTGCTTTCTTAGCCTTGTGATCCTGATGTTCCAATCTTCTTTCACTGAAAACCAGATATATGTCAGAATATTACCCAGTTCTAGATAAAGAGATACATTCAAACACATTTCTTTTAACACAATAACTTGTAAAACTATCAACACAATCACAGTCAACAAGGCCACACAATGAAGAACGATTATTAATGACAGCTTAAATGATAAATGTAATGCCTTCTACATAATGGAAAATCTGTTTAAATGTAGTTACATATTTCAGTCATTGGCCAAAGCAGGAGAATTTGATCTTCAGAGCCCTTAAACGCAGGAGGAAATTATTCTAGTGGCTTTTACAAACTGGAATTAATTCACCATGGTGCATAGTAACAGTCTTTAGAACAGAAGATGAGGATTTAAGGACTGCTTTGTTAAACATTTTGATTAACATTAAAAGAAAAATCATCTTCACTCCTATTCTCTATTGTAAATAAAAGCCAAGTATAGGAGCACTAGCCAGAGAAGAAAGTGAAGGACACTAGCAGCAATAAAAAGCACTTCTCTTCTGACAAACAGCATCAGAGTTCAATACTTTCTTCATCATAACCCACAAATAACAATTATCTGCTCCTGATATAAAACCAGAGTTGTGGAAAGCATGCATGAAGGAATCTATACAGGATTTTTTTTTGTTTCCAAATCATATTTAGGAGTAACAAATTACCTCACCCAGTTTATTTCTAGCTCATAGGATTTTCAAGGCAACATGCATTAATATTTTTTGCAATCTGGCCTACTCATGTGACAGATTTCACAGCTGCTTAACACCTGCACATGCATTTATACTGTTCACATGTTGTGGCCTTACCAACAAGGAATTGGACTGACTAATGTACTTTACAAAATTAAAATGTTGTTCACACACTATCTATTGAGGGCATTGCAACAGAATAATATTTTGCTTTGCTTTAAAAAGGCCTAATATTCTTTAGCAACATCAAGTTTGCACCTGCAATAAGATCCCCAGCCACTGCCGTGGAAAAATGGTTTTCACTGAGCTCGTGATCCTTGCAGATCAGTTCTTTCAGAAAAAGGATTCTATTAGCTATTTTTTTTTTTTTTACTGCTATCATTGACACATGCTGTTATGAATTCATTGTCAAAACTGGTGACAATCGGGATTTTGGCAACAAAATCAACCAACAAACCCCACAAAAAAGCCCCAAACCAACCCAAATGCTGCCTTCTCATTCTGCTCAACATTTGTGGCAAAAAGCCATCCAGACTTGTAAGGATCAAGTTATTCTTTTCAGACCTCATGAAGAGCATGTCAGCACACTCATCATAGAAGGATTACTACTTGAAAACTGTTGCATTGATCCAAATGTGTTTCCTCACCAAACCCTTCCATTCCCACTTGGAGACAGCACCTGTCTTACCTGGGGTGTTTGACCTGGGTTGAATAACTTCAGCTGAATTGACAGTTAGAAGCTCTGGCCTGCAACCAGAAAACACATAATCTGCCCATGCTTGACATTAATTAATACCATTAATTAAATGGCATTTAATTAATTAAATACCATTACCTATCCAGAAAAGAAGGGAAAAGTTTGGTTTTTTTCTATTATGTACTTCACACTTGTGAACATGCCACAAAGATATTTTGGAAGACTTGCTCAGATTGCATATATCTGCTTTATAATGCAGAATATTTAACCTGCCTATTTGGAAACTAGAAACTGAATGCTTCATGACTTAATGAAGCCAAGTGCTTGATGACAAGAAGGAAGTTTTGCTTGGCCTTTTTGTTAAAACAAAAATCCAATCAACCAAGACACCACAACCCCAACCACAAACATGTTCATGCATTAAAACAAACGCGTACCTTTTGATCACAAATTTTATTCTGCTGCCCACTCGAATGATTTTTTCTAGGCGACGGATCCCATACCAGGAGGGACTCCAAAAGGGGAGGTTCTCTGGCAGCCCTTCGACATAGAGGTCAGTAGGATGGGCCACAAATTTCTGGTATGGAACAGCTTTAGGCTCAGTGCTCCCCAGGGCCTCGGCTGTTAGAACAAAATACATCAATAACTGGACAGTTTGGCCATCAACCTTTACTAAAAGCCAGCTAAGCCACTGATTCTTCAGGCTGTTGTAACCATTATCTTGGAACGTGGGACAATGCAGGATGTCTAAACCCAACAGAGTCCAAATCTCAGCATATCAAACCCGTAAAAATCTACCCTATTGTATCATGTTGCTATTTGGCAGTCCCAGAAGATTACTGGGTTCCTCACTGGGGCATAAAGCAATGGTTTTATCTGAAGGTTTTAATCTATTATAAAGTATCATTCAACATTTTATTCCAGCTCTTCTGGAGCTGACCATTTTTTTTATATTGGAGAGAACATGAAAATTCACCCAGAGGTGTTCTAACACTAATGGATTTAGCTAAGTAAATGGTTGTTTTATTCCCCATCAAAGGAAAAACGAACCAAACAGGACAGAATTGAGGGCAATGAGAAGAGCTGTACATACAAGACATACTTTTTTAAACTATGAATTTACCTAGTTGCATAAGCAGTAAAGAAATACATTGTTCTTCACTCAACTGCCAGGATTGTAAATATTTGAAAACACTGATCAAAGTTCTCTTTCATGTAGATGGTCAAAGGAAATAAGGAAAGCAACCTTCAAGAAATACAAAGCCAGAACTCACCAAATTTTTTACAGAAGAGTTGATCTACCGTCTTTCTCAGTTTGGTGATTTTCTCATACCACTCCTCTCCCACTGTATTTGAGAGTGACACAGAACAAAACCAACATTCCCTATCATTTTGGTTGTATTTTCAGTCGTTCAGCTTATAGCATGCAAAACCAGCCTGCATTTCCGATAACACAGAAAATACTATGCAGAAGAAGTATGGATTCAACTTGAAACTAGGAAAACCTAGCTTATGCTTCTCCAGCCATTCCTGAACCAAACCATTACTGCTTGACTGGCTTGTCTTGGAGCCAATATCAGTCTTCTCAGGGTGTCAGAGCTGAGACCACTTTATAAACTCTTCCTGACAAGCCTTCTTCCCACAGAAATGCACATGCAAATTGCCTTTCCTCTGCCAACCAGAATACAACTTCTGTACTCATCCCATTCCTCTCCTCAGAACACAAGCTAGCAGGAGCTATGGACTGAACAGGACGTCAGACACGGAGCCACGAGGAGCTGAGAGCAGGGGCTGGTGCTTCACAGCTCTCTCCTGAGATGGTAGCAGACACTAGGAGCAGCAGAGCGACTGGGAAAGAGGGACTCTGAACAGAGAGAAATGAAAACTGAGGGAAAGGAGGCTCAGAAAGCTCCTGTCTTCTGATCTCTACGATAGGATCAACAGCTTTCACAGGTGTTCTCTCAGAAATAATGCAGAGGGCATACATGAATATACTATCATTACAAGCTAGTGAAGACAAGCAACACAATGACTCTTCGCAACACTGTGCCATTAAAATGAGCTACCACAAGTTCTCTTAGCTACAGGGGTTTTATGGGATATGTAGTGTACCTGCTTTGTCTTCATAATCAGTATAACCATATAAAAACAACAAAAACAACAGAGAAAAAGGCTAATTTTAAAACCTGCATAAGAGTACAGTTAGGTTTATGACTCAGTCATCAGCCTATTTACTGGTTTTGTAGTTAAATTTGGTGCTCGAAGGCACAGCAGGTTATTAAGACTCAAGACACTAGGTTAACTTAAACAGGAAATGTTTAGTTCCTACACACATTAAAGTGACACCCTCATGACATAATTTAGATCTGTAATGTTCACTTTAAGTACAGCCTTTGATACATATTTTACAACAGAAGATTATGAGTACATAACAATATAATGGTGCTGCGGTAGTGCACATACTACTATTTATATGCTTGTGTCCTTATCTGAACGAAGAATTTCTCTGGTACTAGTAAAAATTCACAGTTCAACCAGACTGAGGTTGCCAGTTAGCATTTTGCATTGGGAGTAATTTGTCTGCTACCAGTGGTTCAGGCACAGAAGCTTTCAACACTTGGTTTAATTGGACAATTACAAAACCACCCTGAAGCCCAAGAGACAGTGGAATACAACTGAAGAAAAAAAAACAAGTCCAGAAAAGTAATTTACTAACTAGTGCCCATGCAAAGACACCATTATTTCAAAACTTGTTTCTTTTCTTTCTACACTGAACTTTTTTCTCCCACCTTGAAGGGAAATGAGTTCATGGCTGCCACTGTAGAGCACGCACCTGCTGCAAAACTGGTTAGTTCTTTGAACTGCTGCGCAAGTGGAAATGGAAAAATAAAAAGTCCCATGATCCAAGCAAGTCAGATTCTACAATAATAAATGTTACTGTAGCCACTATGTTCATTACTGCATTTCAGTTAAATCTAATTTTGGTAAGTACTTTATATAAGCAATTATTCCATCATACAGTTTTCTAGCAAGTAAACTCTATCAACTTTGCTTTTTCTCTGTTTCTCAACAGAGTAACACTTATTAGCTCATTGTTTTTTCTTCCGGCCCACTGGATCAAATCAGTTGATACAAGTGTTACTAACCGTGGCTTGGACAGTCAGGGGAAAATTGCTTTCACTTGGTAGCTAAAGGAGACGCAAAATGGGAGGAACTATTTGCAATGTGTTATTAGTAAAAACAAATGGTAGCCACTACTATGATGGTGACCGCTATAGACACCACTATGAAGATGAGTAACAGGAAATCATACTGTACTTGTACAACTCACACATACCTCCTGCAGCAGGTTTGTCCACTCGTACATCTTCTCGTGTTGAATTCAAAAGCTCGTGCCTAAAAGATGAAAGATACATGCTTCAGCAGTGACATACACTTTGATAAACCAGAAGTTACAGCCTCAAGTTTATCACTGAAGGATCAGAAAAACAAAACAGAGGACATCAAGATCCTCAACATTAAATTCCAGTTAACATTAAAGTGTTCTAGAGCAGGTTGAAACCCTACAGACAAAAACATTCTTCATGCCCATTACCATATACACCTGAGTCATAACATTTCATATTAACATACAGATGACATTAAAACTAACTCTTAAGACTGTGATGCACTTCATTAGAAACAAAGATCCAAATCAAAAATTTAACCTTAAAAAATGAAAATCAAAAAGCAGACATTTCTGTTTCCCAAATATATTGAGTTTTACTTATATGAAAACCACAAAAATCTACAAATTCTGACATTTCTCACTGAGCTGAACTGTTTTTTGACAAGTGAGACAACAGGTAGATCTACTCTCATCTCTTCTGGTTATCTGTAGGCAGTAGGATGATACATAGATGAATATACACATCTAAGCTTGAGAAGCCAGCATCTGTGCTAAAGGCAGCGTGCACAAAGACATGAACCTGACCGCTGCAATCAGCACATTGCTATTCACTTCAAAAACACTTGGCTACAGCACTGAACAACAATAAAATATCAACTGTTAGTCACAGAAGCTCTATTTAAGCTGTAAATGAAGCTTCTGTGGTGTGAAACATCACATCTGCCTGAAGTGAAGCACAAAACTATCAAAGGTAAATATCCACCCATGACCAAAGCTGCGGATCAGTCTGCCACAGTCATTCCTGCAGTACAGGGTCTCAAAGTGCCCTGCAGCTCTGAGATCCAGCACTCAGCATCTACAGGTGTTGGCAGCTCTCCCTGAATATCCTGAATTCAGGCTTGGTCCAGGCTCCCTTCCAATCCCACATACCTTTGCAGAAAGTAACACTGGGGTTCTTTTAGAAAAGACACTAAGGGAAGAAAGAAGGAAGAGGAAAAAGGGTGGCCAGAGCATCTCATGGACTCACTTTCAAGGCAGACAATACCCTGCCAGGCTTGCTATGGCAGGCAGCAGAGCCCTCAAGCAGTTTCTACATACATCTAAGGTCCCCTCCCTTCATGTACACTATCTGATCTACCTCCAGACGGATAAGGATATGGATCCAAGAAAATCAGAGGAATCAGTAGCTATTTTGTCCTCAAGCCAGCCCTGAGAGGTGCTATGTAGAGATACAGCCATAGACACCTTGATACAGCATTCCAGCAAGAAAAAAATAAAAGCACAAGCTGAAATTTAGGCCAGGATCCTCAGATAGCATAAAATATCCCCAAGTCAATGGTTTTCCACAAGTATCAGATTAGTACAAAGAAATCTGTTCATGACAAGAAGCCTGTATTATTGAAGAGACTCGTCTAGATCTCAGCCACCACTCAGTCTGGAGGTTCTGGAAAATAAAATGAAGCAGAGTGGATTCAGCAGAAAACAATGAGTAATACAGGGACGCAAATACAAAATTCCTTACTTTTTAATCACAAACCGGATCCGCTCCTTTGCTAGAAGTATCCTCTCAAGACGGGGAATGCCGTAAGTGGATGGCCGCCTGAAGGGAATTCCTTCTGGCAGCCCTTCCACGTATAAGTCTTCCACATGTGACTGGAAGAGCGGGTATGGGATAGACACTGGACCTTTTGCTTTTATAGCTTGTGCTTCAAGAAAAAAGAATAAAATCATTAGACTGGCTTGTGGCTCTGCTCAAATTATCTGTTTGATATCACTCTGAAAAACGTTAAAAACAGCAACAGGGAATAACCCCCTCAACACATTTAAACATGCAAGCATTCACTGAAGTGGGCTGGTTTTGTTTTATAGCAAAATTACTCTATTTCACAGTAAACATATGTGCTTACATATGCAGATTTGCTTTTCCCTTTACCCCTGTAAACACGTAGTATCAGAGACTGCACCTGCTATTGCAAAGTTTAACAGTATTTTGGTTTTGTTTAACAGCACATTTTGACAGATGAAGTTATCTGGACTTAATTATAAACCAAGCATGTTTCAGTTCATTAGCTCTGATTATTACTAGTCATTACTACTACTGGGTTACAAGAGTCATTAATGCCTTCGACGAGGGGCACATACCCCTTCTTTTGAGTGAATTCCTAAAGCTTTGGTGTATTTCACAAAGCCAAGGAATCACTAATGAAATAAACAGTATACTTCTAAAGCATGGCCCTACTAATGAAATCTCTGAAGTAAATAAAAAACAAACAAGATTCACCCACAGCTGGAAAACAACTTCAGTGTATTTCTTCAGATTGTAAGGACTGTATTCATATCAACACATCTATAAGGCTGGCAAACACACGCATCATGGCTTGCAAATAGTAAGAGGACTGTTTTCTTTATGCTCACAGGGGTTTGTTAATTCCGCAGGCCATACAACAAGAACTCTGTATTGCCATCTCACTGGTCTGCAAAGAGTTTGGTACGTTCTGTTGTTTTGCTCCAGCAATTAGATGCAAGAAACTATTTGAGAAAAGAGAAGCGAAGCTAAGGCCAATTTAAGAGTACAGTGATGTGGCATTTCTGAAAGCAAAACTACCCACAGGGCACCTTTTCAAGCAATTTAAGGTAAGGTGAAAGCAGCCTGTGGTTCTGAAAGTGGTATATACAAAATGCTTATATTAACTCACAAATTCTTAAAAGCAGCAAGACACTTTGGGTTTTAAAGACATTTCAGTAACATACTCTTTCAAACACTTGGAAGCAGAACAGCCACAGGAAAAAAGATCAAGGACACCTAGATCATTACACAGCATCAAGTAAAAACAGCTTCAGAGTAACAAAAATCCTGTTTGTTTAAATAAGTGACTATGTTTTTACAAGTGGAAATCTTTATTTCTCTTAAATCAGCAAATGTTCCAGCAAATACTCTTCAGACAGCCTAAGAACACGATCAGCATTGCAGTGAGGACTCTTGGATTTGGAACCTTACATGTTTTACAATAGAAATCCTCTTAAATATAGCTTTTGTTTTTATAAATTACACTATATTTGTGAGCCACACTAAAAAGTAATCCCATTTAGTTTACATCTAAACACAAAACTAAATCTATTTTCAGACGTGTCAGTTGCAATGGATGACAGTGACTGACACTGCTAGAATACTTTGGAGCTGCGGAAGCCACCAAATCTGAGCAGCATTCTAGGAATGCTGGATATCCATAACTCATTTCAGGAAATAGAAAATTGCATGCCCATACAGACAGAAAGAATCTGATATGGACCTGGTTTGTGAATCAATTAAATGCTGTCATCCACAGGGAAAAGGGGGATAATTTAAGACCATACGGCCTGCTATGGAAAGTCAAGAATAGCTCTGTATTCAACAAACTCCACAGGAGATTTTTGGGCTGGTTATGTGCAAACACCAAAACCCAAATTAAAGCAATTTACCCAGATGATGCTTCTTCTTAGAGCAATTAAAATACTGTGAATCAGATTCTTAACTGCTTTAACTTGGTGGGAGCTGCTTTCAGTGGGCTGTTTACATATCATATGCTAGTCACACCCAAAACATGTAGTAACTCCAAATCACAAGTTCCATTATGAAAGCAATTCCACTTTTCACAGCAGAGGAGCACCACTATTTGTTTTGAAAGTTTTGATGATA
This sequence comes from Psilopsiagon aurifrons, assembly GCA_025447955.1. NCBI lineage: Eukaryota > Metazoa > Chordata > Aves > Psittaciformes > Psittacidae > Psilopsiagon > Psilopsiagon aurifrons. The sequence continues at coordinate 25,627 of JAOEHY010049088.1, forward strand.
CAGTTTTAGGTTGTGATATGTGGACACAAAATACATCTAGGTGCAGCATCTAGAGAAATTCCAGCCTAAGATGTATGCTTGTTTTTCTCTCCAAGAACCATTAACATATGATTGTTGCTTCACTGCAGATCAATCACAACCAGAGAAAAAAAGTCCATCAGTAATCTCTCCCAAGAGCCATTTTAGAGATCATTTCACTTAAGAACTTGGAGTAAATACAGAAAAAAGGGCAGCTCTCTCAAATGTGGGTGCCCAAGACATGAGCATGCTGGAGGCTCCAGGAAACCCAGCACAACTGAAAGATAAAGGTTCTCACTTAGGTGCCAATTTTGAAATTGCTCTGCTCATTGAAAAAGCTTCTTTCCCCAGATCTAGGTCTTCTGATAATATTTAACCCTTTGGTGCTGTCAGCAGTGATATGTTCCTGAACCAACAAAAGACGCATGTGATTTCAAAGGAGGTGTGTCAAAGGAGTAGAGGCAATCTCTTGGAAAGGAGTGCAACACATACCATATTTTCTCTCAAACAGCTCTTCAACTTGCTTTCTCAACTCTGTAATTCGCGCATTCCATTTCTCTGAAAGGAAAAGAGGAGGACATGTCAGACTACAAATCAAACTGAGAATCTCCTGTAAAATTGATGTTACTGCCAACTGAAATACGCAGTGTGCTTTTACTACTCACTTGTACACAGGTGCCTGTGAGGGTGCTGAGACTCTGGTCCAATTTGCCCAGAGAAGCTGTGCCTGCCCCATCCCTGGCAATGTTCAAGGCCAGGTTGGACAGGGCTTGGAGCAACCTGCTCCAGGGGAAGGTTGGAACTGGATGAGCTTCCAACCCAAACCATTCTGTGATTCTATGAGCACACTATAGGCTGTCCCTTCAATTAAATGGATACATTCAGGAAGAAGAAGTATAGAATAAAATCTTTCACATTAATTCCTAAACCTGTGCAGATATTAAATCAAGTCTAAAAAAACCCCACAAATCAGGCTAAAATAACTTCCAAAAATGGTTTCTCTTTGAGAGCTCAGTCAGCAGTTCTCCCTACCACTGGCGTAAAGTCAGCTTGCAGCTGGTGTTGATAAATATCTAAATCTGAGTGCTGAAAAGTCCAATTAGTGAAGCTTGATAAAGCTTAGAGAGAGTATACAGAGTTGTTTTAGCACAAATATGTGCTACTATCTGGGTCAGGAGACATCATGCAATCCTCTACCTTAATCCAGTATTTCTCTTAAGTCCTGATGTTACAAAACTTCCCCATAAATCCTATTTCTGAAAGCAGATACAGGCTGCAAAACAGAAGCTATCCAAATCCAATCATGTGTTCCATGGAAAGCTGGATTAAACAGCAGAATTTTAACATCTAATTTTCTGCCTGTGATGGAGAGCACAAGTTTTCAGAGCCTTTTGTACTATCTCAATGATTTTAGGAAAGTGCACAACTCTTTTGTAGATGGTACCAGATGCTGGTTGCCCTTTGAAGAATGAGTTAATAAACAAGTGTACTTATGCCTTATTTCTTACACCAAACATATGAATCTAAGTAGCTACAGAGGTTAAAAAAATGGCACGATTCAAGCTGTTACACTTTCAGTTGTCAAAAAATTCTTATATCAGACAACACAGAGAATTGAATTTCAAGTCCGTACCAAAAGGGGTTTAAGTATTCATTCTCAGACCAACACAGACAACTCTGTTTTCCATGTTTATGTTTTTTTAATGTAATTTCATGGATTTCATTAATAGGACAGCATGCTTCAGATATGCACAAGAATAAGACCTTGGTTAGAGGGGAAAGGGTGTTTTGGCATGCTGCCATGCATTCACACATAAACTCTTCATTCTAATCACCTGGCATATCACCTACATCGATTAACCTGTTTATATGTTGAAATAGCATCCTGTGGACAAATCTGTATGAATTGCTTCTGCCACCCTTTTTGCTGCTATTCTGTAGTGCACAGCTTCTTAAGAACAATTTGAGCTCAATATTTTCTATTCCTGTGTCATTTCAACCTTGTGATATTTCCCCCTTTGACTGCAGATGTATAGCCAGATGAAGTTCTTCCTCACTGCAGTACAACCTCTGACAGTGTTTTCTGTTGAGCAATGGATCTGAACATGGATTAGAACATGGATTAGCATCAGCTTTACCAGTAAGAGTCTGGAAGATGCAAGTCAGAATTTAGCGGCCTAAAGGCGAAACCCTGCTTTACTCAACAGAGCTGGTGAACACACATGGACAGCCCTGGGTCAAGGGTTTTGAAGGGCACTTGTGTGATGCTAGATTGTAACCCAAAATAAACTGTCTCAGAGTTGAGACGCCTTCAGCTCATCAGACTCCAGGGCAAACTCAGCAAACCATCTCCCCTCCCTTTCAACCAGGCATTGGAACAGGCTGCCCAGGGCAGTGGTGGAGTCACCGCCCCTGGAACTGTTCACAAACCATGTAGATGAGGCCCTTAGTGATGTAGGCTATGGGTGGCCTTGGCAGGGCTGGGCAAATGGTTGGCCTCGATCCAACCTGGTTCATTCTGTGATTGTACGAAATGTCAGCCTGGCTTTCGTCAGAGGGAGCACTGCCAAAACCACGTCATACCTATCACAAAGCAACCATGTGAAAGTACATAAATAATATTGTTCTGAATAGCTGTTGCTGCAGTTTTAGGAGAAACTGCTCCCACACAGCCTGGTCTCCCTCTGCTTGTTAGCATGCTCACAAGTGCTCCTACATGAGCCATTAAGTTGTCAAAGCTTCATTTTTCTCAATTACCAAACCCCACAATCACTGGCCAAATATTCCACGTGGCTCTTTTCAGGCTACTACTTCCATGCTGCTCTCCCTCCAATGGCAACACTATAGGGATTAAAAATCAAACTCATCACAACACAGGCATGTTTATTTGGAATGGTGAATACACAGAAAAATGCTATTTAAAAATCATAAACCGAATCACATTTTGATCAGCACATTAGTTTGGGGTTTTTTTTAGCTACCTTTGTATTTCATGAGTAAACTGTCAAGGTAGACTACAGAGATATTTCAACGTTCAGAGGAGTTATCGGGTAACTAGCATAATTTTGATCAGATTGCCAGCATTATTAACTCCTTGGATTCAGACCAATTACTGCAAAGACATTCTTTTGTCACACACTTTGCGTTCATGCAGCGAAGTTGAAGACCTATCCAAAGCTAAGCTGATACTCTGACTTGGTAATCACTCTCTGCAAAGCAGTTCAGTTTTCCCCTAAGCACCAAGATAAGTGGTGGCTTCCTTTGATTCCTATATATATACCTTCTGATACATGGGAAACATCTTTCCAATTAAATAACAATCCTGAAAACTTTCCCAGGCTGTCAATAGTCTCTTCAATTTACCCCATTCTGTATTCCCTGGGGACATGCCCCTGATCACATCCACTACAGTAGGGACAACTTGTACAGCACACATGCAAAGACGCTCAGGTACTAAGCACATTCCTATTACCATCAATATGCCACACAGTACTCTGTGGGGAAATAAAATGGAAAACACACAGCAATTCTAAGCATGCTGCAGCTGGTAAAACCTGTATTCAATGGTGTGTCAAAATGGGGAAAAACTATGCACATTTTCCATCGCTGTCACAGTGAGACAACAGCGAAGGGGACTTCTTTTCCACTAAAATTGTATCACACAACAGGTTGGGTGGAAAAGTGATTCCAGAGCAGCCCTATGGATAAGGACTTGGGGGTATTGGTCAAAGAGAAACTGAACATGACATCAGTGTGTGCTCACAGTCCAGAAACCACCTGTGTGCTGGGCCGCACCAAAAGCAGTGTGACCAACAGGTCAAAGGAGGTGACTGTACCCTTCTATTCTGCTCTCATGAGACCCCACTTGGAGTACTGTGTGCAGTTCTGGTGTCCTCAATCTAAGAAGGACATGGAGCTGCTCAAGCAAGTCCAGAGGAAGCCACAAGGATGACCGGGAGCTGGAGCACTTCCTGTACAAAGACAGGCTGAGAAAGTTGGGGCTGTTCAGCCTGGAGAAGAGAAGGCTGCATGGAGACCTCAGAGCAGCTTCTGGTATCTGAAGGGGGCTACAAGGACGCTGGAGAGGGACTCTTCATCAGGGACTGGAGTGATAGGGGTGTAGGGGTAATGGGTTCAAACTTAAACAGAGGAAGGTCGGGTTAGATACAAAGAAGAAGTTCCTTACTGTGTGGGTGGTGAGGCACTGGCACACACTGCCCAAAGAAGTGGTGACTGCTCACCCCTGGCACTGCTGGACAGACCCCTGGGCAACAGAGTCTAGGGTGATGTGTCCCTGCTCATGGCAGAAGGGTTCGATCTAGATGATCTTAAGGCCCTTTGCAACCCAAACCATTCTATGATTCTACAATTCTGCAACTGCAAGACACAACAAAGCTACTGAGCTTTTGATATCATGTCTAAGAAAACAAAAACCATTGTGGGAAGAGATTTTTACTGAAAAAGTCAGTTCTTTCCAGCAAAGATATTTTTAACCTTAAATAGTTGGTTCAGAAGTATTTTGGAAATCCCTTCCCAAGGATGAAGAATTTCTATCAAGCATTTCACCAGACATTTTTCCTTCCTCCCCTGGGTTACGATAATTTAGTTTTCCACTTTGTTCTCCTGTTTCCACAAAACAAAGAGCACTGCACATTTTTCAGAGTTTCTCAGGCCCTGTAGGGTACCTGATCTCTGACTAAACCAAGACATACAGGAAGTGTCTCCAACTCAAACCTATTGAACGTCTGGATCTCATCAATGTTATGTAAAATACTGCAAGTCCTTATCAGAGGAGATAAGATTTATATCTAAAGCATCTTTATCTTCCTTTTTAGTCTTCTAGGTGCATGCACCTTTGTCATTTTACAGCTACTCATGATAGAATTTAAACACCTTCTTTCTTCTGTCCAATTATCCAATACCAGACTTCATTAGACAAAGGTGTGGAGTCTTATGAAATGTCCAAACAGCAGCACTGCAACTACCAATAGATGCTCTTTTTTACCTTAGAGCAAATGAGGTCTGTTTCTCCACAGCTTCTCAAATTCATTTTGTTTTAACCAGAACTTGCAACACCATTAGGAAATACCACTTTCTGTAGGTGAACTCCAGTTGTGATGAAGGGCAATAACCTCAATACAATTTAGGAAGCCCAGGATGTCTGAAAACCCTGTGAGCTACAAACAGCTGTGATCTGACAGCACAGCAGGTGGCTAAGAGCAAGGTTTTCCTGGAAACAGCCCAGAGACATTATCCACCACAGGAACTCAGAAGGAACAGGGGGCAGGTAAATTGTGAGATGTTGTCTAACTGGAGTCTTAACATTGCAAGCTCAACTCAAATTCTTATCATCTTAATAATTACCTTTGCTCTCCATATCTCTTTGCTCTCCACTGTTTATTCGCTTCAAACTGGCCTGCCAAGCATAGATGCTGTTTTCTACTAAGGGAAAATAGTCTTGCAAAAGCTTCTGCAGTATTAACTGCTCAATCTTCTCTACTAATGTTGCCACTGTGTTTTCCTGACCCAACCAAAACCGGCTAATGCTACATGTGGAATTGCCTATTACTAGTAATGATCTTCAGAGAATAGAGCTCTGAACAATGTTTTATTCATTTGCAGCGGAATTAGTGTGAAATAACATGTTTCACACAAAACAGATGTCAGAAAAGGTCCCACGGGGACTTTTTCAATTGAAGTCAAATCCCAGCAATCTTAATAAACATCTCAAATGCTGTGCCAGAGTACATATCCCTGATTGTGCAGAACCTCGCAGAAGTACACAGATTCATGGGCTATCTGCCCAGAAACCAAACTAAGAAACAAAGGAGAGGTATATGCTGCAACAAATCCCATGGGAATTGTCTTTAGCCAGACTAACTACAGTGTGTAGATGCATTCCTGCAGTGAGAACTTTACAAACTCTATCATGAAAGAACACTACCAGAAAGACCCCAACTTTGCGTGTGTCCACAGGCATCAAGGCAGGCTACTCACCATACCAGCCATTTAGTTACCTTCCCAAATCTGGCTCCCTCAGCACATCTTGTTCACAGCATGTACTAAAGAGCAGCTAGACAGGTTCCTGACCTCTGGTATGTCCTGATTCAGTGCACTAGGGAATTTGGTCTTATCATTTTGTCCAAGAAATCAGCAGACAAAAATAAAGACTTATTTTTATTTTATTAAATTACCTGCAGTGCCTATTTAGATGGCTACTTTGAATAATGAGAAAAAACAGAGATAGCCTAGAATGATGACGATACTACTGCAACACATCTGCAAAGAGCCCTGGCGTCTTAAATGAGTATTGGCACTGATGTGTCTCACTTGTGTAGTATGAAATTGTTTAATACCTTCTTAGAAAATAGAGAGACAAAATAATCTTTAATTCTTATCTTACCAAAATTGAACTCTCTCACTTTTCTTCTCCCAGTATTGGCAGCTTCATTAGGTGATTCAGTGCTCTTTGGTCTCTTGTTAGGGGGCAAGTAGTCATCATCATCTTAAAGAAACATAAAAATATCATCGTTTTAATGCCTAGAGAACTCACGTGCAAGGTTGGAACAGCTTTGAATTTCAGAACTCTAATGCAGGTATTGAACTGTACTTTATCAGGGCATCAAACTTTGCAATGAATTACTCATCTGAGTAATTTTAGAAAGCTACTGGCCTCAGTAGGAACAACTTGATTAAGAGCCAGCGCAAAGCACAGAATAGCAAAAAGCAAAGCTGATTCTGTACATTCAAGGGAAGTCAATATGGTGTCGTGAAACACCACTGGACATCTCATGATCATAAAATAACTACACAACAGCAAAAGACATCAGGAAATAAAGTATGTAGACAGACTACATTTTTTTTACCTAGTTGGAAATATCCTTCCTTAATAAGTCCTGACAGTAGCCAAGTTTTATCTTGAAGAGCTCAAATACATCAAAACTGGTTTCAGTCCAATGTAAAAAACTGAGGTGACTGAAATTCATTTAACATGTCAGCCCTACCTCAATCACATAAAGACAGATGGGGGGAAACTGCAAACCCCAGGTATTTTTCAGTTTGCTGCTACTTAGCCTGTCACTTCATAATCCAAAACACGATCTTCCCTACCAGTTAATGAGTTTTTAAGACTGTCCAATTACCAACACCTGCAACCTTAGAGAAAAGAAATGGTTAAAGCAGATAAAGAAAATTTCACATATAGAATAACATATGCCCAGGTCATAGGGTATAGTTTGCTTAGAACACGTAATATTACATACTGACATCTTTTGCACCTATGCAGTTGCATCATATTGTATTATTATTATATCATATTCTTCTCAGAGCATTTTTACTTTTGCGGTAAAAGCCTTTACATACACACAGCAGTTAATGACTTATCACCTTTTCTGTTTAGAGTAAAACAATTTAAGAATTATTTTACTGCTGGATTATAAAAAGGTGAAAGTAACGCCAGTGTCAACTTTGTCCTAAAATGCATTGCCTGATGTCTAAATTGCTAATTTGTTGGTCTTAATCTTACCCATTCCAGAAGTAAGCATTGCAAAAGCCAAATCTCAGAAGTGTTTTAAAGCACTTACAAGACATGTAATTCACAAGCACAAGAAATACAGCTGACTTTCAACCAACATCCTAGCAGGAAAACAACATGGATGCTGGTTAGTGGCTTTATCGCCATTTAGATGAGAAAGTAAGGAGGAGGCAGTAAGGATAAAGGTTTTTATCTCGTATTTATAGATATTTGACAAATAAACTGAAGCTTCACTTGTAACACCATGTCTTGTTTGGTTAAATTCTTCCCAGAAGCTAGTGCTAACTAGAAATTTTGCATAACTGAAGTGTGCTTATAAAGCAACATGTTCTTCAAAGTGGATGTTGTAACATCCATTTAAAATCTGTATTAATGGTTGTTAAATAATGAGCATTCTTCAATACCAGTGCTTGAAATGTGCATGCAAGATGCAAATCTCTCTCATACATTTCAAAACCAGCCCAGTAAGTCCAATATGCTTCAGTATATTGAGGTTTTATAAAACTTCTGGACTGGATACATTTACCAAGCATTGCATGGTCCAAACTGCAGTCAACACTGGCACATAATCCTGCTTATATGTGCCATGTAATGCAGGCATTTTAGAACATTTTTTGGACATAAAAACACTCAATGGACTGAAATCAATGAACTGGAGAATTAACCTTCAATGGTGACCTCGACCTCAGGATCCTCACTTGTTTCTGAAGTGACATGCTGCATGGAATCTAAAGGAGGGAAAAAACAGGACCACTGGGTGATGGACACAGAAAAGATTTTTAACCAAACCCTCTGTGATTTTGTATTTAAACCAGAACTTGTCAAAGAAGCCCCTGGCATTCACAATGTGCAACAAAAACAGGAGCAAAGACATTCTACCACAAGCCTTTAAGCAATTCTAGACAAGGGTAAGGATGTGGAGATTATTATTTGCTAAACTGCATGTGCAGCACTGCAGAGTTGGTGTTAATGACAGTAGGAAACTCCTTATTCTTGGCTTAATAGGATTAATGCAATTATAAGTATTTTTTTTTTGTTACCAAGGATTACTGAAAATATAAACAAAGGCTGCATGCCCTTACAGATGTTATTCTTCTTTACCATTTATACTAATGAGTAGTTGTTGCACTATAATCATTTCCATAACAGGCTGCAAGGCCAACAGTGAAAAATGAGAGGGAAACTCATAATCACAACGTGTTCATTGGGACAGTCTGCACCAACATAATAAACAGGATTAGCCCTATCAATGCTCCATGGGAGAAAGAGCAATTTGCACTTAACAGCAGTAAGGTTCGGAAAAAACGAAGCTAATTGTATTGGAAACTATTTCATAACTAAGTAGCAGTGTATGAAGGTATCTGTTTAAATTATCCTGGCAAAGTGATGCTGTCCTTGTGCATTTTGATGAATTTATTCTTTCATATCTCTGTAAGCTGGAAGTATGATACCACTTTGGGAGCCAGTCTGAAGGAATCTCTGCTTCAAAGGCTGTTCATATGACGTTGTGTATAGTAGAGATTCAGCAGTATCTACTGAGACACTGTAACTGGAGCATATTTGCACTATGTCTAATATATCATCTAGTTCATGGAAAACACAGCATGATGTTTTGACCTAACTCGAGTGCAGGGTAGGTAACTAGTAAAGAGAAGCACATCAGAAGGAAATAATTAGGAGGCAGTGGTCTTTTAGTAGATATGAACGGAAAGTATGGTCATAAAAATGACTACCACATCAATTGATTACTTAGAACCATTTTTGAGAGCATCAAAAAAGTATAAAAAAAACCTGAAGAAATACAACTGGAAATTCAGGAACAGCCACAAAGACTGGCAAATGACAATTCCATCTCTACGAAATGGTCCATCTAGTCCTGTAACAAATCCCTTAGAAACAGTAATAATTAAGAAAAACCATATCAAAATATCAAAGCAGATGGCAACAAAATTCTGAAAGAAAACTCCCACATGGGACATTTCTTCTGAAGTCATACTAACCCAACTGGTTTAAACACTAAAGTGAGGTGTTTGGTTTTTAAACTTTTTCATAAATACTAACCTTCATGAACATCAGGTTTATTCTATTCACCAAAACCAGTGCAACTTTCAGCACATCTCTTATAGAAACTTGCAAAGAAAAAAGGATTTGATAAAGGGGTGCATAACAAAACTATATTCTGGCACTCGAACTGTAGCTGTAAAGTTCTACATAGTCAAAATCAAAGCAAACTCAGAGTCTCGGTCATTTTGTAAGACACTTCCCTTTTCTCAGGTTCTCTTCATGGTCAGGCATAAAGCTCATGGCATTATGCTTAGAAAAACAAAGTAGCTTATTTTTTCCTCAAACAAGTAGAGTTCAGCAAGAGAAATGCTTTTAAATCTCATCTAATGGTACCCTTAACTATGGTGATATTTACCTTCAAAGCAAAACTAATGGGATTTGCAAGAACGAGTATTGCTGCCAGCATAACTTGCCCTTAAATACTCATGATTCAGGTTTGAAAGGCAGGTGCTCAGAATAAAACTAACTGCGGAATGATGTCCTTTTAACATCACGTCAATATACTAAATGCTGGATGACAAGCACCTCACAGTTTATGATTTAAAACAATGACAAATCCCATCACAACTTTCTTATAGTAAGCTGCAAAGTGGCATGACTTGGGAGATTAAAAGCAAAACAAACCAAACAAACCCAAAGAAAACCTTGTGAAAATGGGGAAAGAGAATACTTGGGAGATGTACAACTTCAAGGTGCCATCTTTTCAAATATTTCTGTAAAAAGCCATCCAATGATGTTAATTTATTCTCATGAAAAAACGTTTTGTATCTCTAACCTTCTACTGGTATTTCCACATCTGTTCCTTCTCTGCAATCGGAACCCTGGTGGCTTCCTTTAGACAAATAAAAAGCACAAAACATACCACAATAAAAATAGGAAAAGGAACTTTTAACATCGACTGCTGAAAGTAAGGATTTTCATAAGCAAAAAATCCAGAACTATGACGTCCACATAAATAAAATACAGAAGGCTCAATTTCTGAATCTTAAAACTTTTTAAGAGCGGGAGCACTCTGACTTCATAAAGACATTCATGGGTTGAAATACAAATCAATATTTTCTAGTGTCTGCAAATGGGCAAACGGGTATTTTTAAAGCAAACTGTAAGAAGCTAAAACAAATGTACAATTTGGGGGCAAATCTACTTGAGCTACTGTTCAGGTTCAGTAAGGAACTCCCTCCACTAAACACAGACATTCCATGTACTTTTTTCTGCATGTGCCTATTCACCCCACACACAGCTGAATGAAATGATCAAGTTGAAGTCATAATACATAAACAGAGGTTTATTAAACCTTATGATCGATTATGAAACAGGCTGAATTTCTTGATAAACAAAGTCCACACAAATTACTAATATTTTAGAGTGATCAACCTGATGTTTCTTTTCCAATTTAAAAAGGAAAGACATGACATTCCTATTCTGTATGTCTCTCTACTGGGACACCTGAAAATTAAGGAAACTTAATTTTCCTTTCTGTTGAAGTTTAAGTTCCAATACCCTAACTCTTCCTTTAAATAAAGGAAGGAGAGCCCTGAAACGTGAAACTCACACATTCAATTTCCAACACAGATGTGAGAAAAATACAATTAAAAGATCTACCTGTGTAACTTTTTACAAGAGCAAGTTTTTCATCCATCTCTGATGTTTTGGAAGGACCTGCTTGGGAACAAAGAGAACATCTCACATCAAACACACTTTTCCAGTCCATAGAAGAAACTGCCAAGTAACACTGAATATATCACATGCTTGTTTCATACTTCCTGTAACACTGAACTTTGGAAAGAATGTGTGAAATATTAAAAGTCCATAAATCCTTACTTATACGGTCCACAAAATAAACATCTTGAGGAGGTAATTGCAGGGGTGTGCATTGCTTGACTACTGAACAGTCAGAGACTCATGCAGCACAGCAGGTTTTAAAATAGTTTGGTGTTAATAAACTTATTTAGAACATGAAATGTTGATGGTTCTGCCCTTTTCCGATGATTTTTAATCAGCTAAATCTTTATCTTGTTTGTTAAAATTTGTACTCCTAGGGAGTCCTTTTTGATTCTAAAATTTCTACCTACATTGAATAGACAAATTTGGAGAGATTAAAATAATTTCAGACACTTCATGGTTGTTTGCTTTTTATCACAGCAGCTCTTTTGAAGGCTACATACCAACTGCTTTAAAGAGGCTGTTGCAGAAAGCAGCACACAAACAACACTTAAAAGATTAAATTAACACCTCTAAAATCCTACTGCTTAATGCTGCAGTGCTCCTGAAGTTACACTGAAAGAGTGAATTGCTTACAGCACAAATGGCTTCACTCTGAGCAGGGGATCATTCTACACCACAAAAATAGCACAGGTATATAAAAACTAACCTGTGTGTGGCACACAGGAATGCTGTATTACGACTAGCTGGAACTGAAGGATTTGGACAGGTTGTTTGCTGTAAATCAAATCACTTCTGTGTTCATTTGCAAAAGTAATCTGCAGAAGATCATATAGCTCCCCGGAAATTATAGCTCTTCAGAGGTAGATTTGTAAGTGTATCAGCAATGAAAACAAACAGCTTCACAATAGCAATGCTATTGTTAACTAATAAGGCAAGTGAAATATTTCAAACTCAATTTCATATGAGCAGCAACCAAAAAAATACTGTCACAATCAGACTTCACGAGCATTTCAACCAACTGAAGACATATACAATATTATGAGTTATGCAAGAATAATTAATATTTTGGGATTAAAGAAAACTATGACTATTAGACGGCTACAATAATACTGGTTTGAGACAGTCTTGCCGAATTTGATTACTCAGATTTTCAAAGGGATTTTGAATTAACAGGATTTCAAGTGAGCAACCTATACAAAGACCTTTGGTTTCCACTCATTTCTTTAGTAAGTGCTGCTTTAATCTGCTTCTGCCCCTTTCTCCTTGCTGGGGAGTGCTTGGATTTTTGTCCTATCTGCTTGTTCAACTCAGAGAAGCTCCCTGACTTGGTTCAAAACACTGCTTCAGGAAGAGTGGCACTGGCAGAGACCATAGTCCAAAGATGGGGAAAAGCAGGAGGAGAAGGAGCAGAGCAGAAGACAGAGGCAATGGTGCTGTTCTAGACCACACGAACAGAAATTATTATCCGAATACTGTGACCTGCAATAGTTACGGGCATGAGGGAATAGAACAGAACATACCTGCATGTGCTGGAAAATATCCCTGTGGAGTCAGTTTGCCTTTATTTAAATAAGTATGTTCAATGTATGAAGCCAGATGGGTATGTCATTTCCTAGTAACTCTTCTGAACATGCAATTACTATAATTCCTAACACACTGACACACAGAAACATGCATTCCATTATAAACACATATTTTTATATTTGTTTCTTAACTCAGAAATTCTGTCAGGGTTGGTTTACCTACATATTCTGAGGTATTCTCTATACTGCATTATTGCCATGCCTCTTACATGCTGTGACACAAATAAAGGAAAAATAGGAGTCTTTGACACATTCAGACTTAAAGATTTCTCTAGTTAAGGATTACTAGTTATTTCTCCAGTCAAGTTACTAGGCTTGCAACCCTTGGGATTAAGCACAGAGAATTCAACACCTCCATCTTTAATGTCAATAAAACTACAGTACATATAGTAAATCCAAAAGATTTTTTTCAAAATGATCCACATGAATTATTTGATAAAACTTCAAGCTTTTTTTCGCATGTTATGAAGCTCTGACAGAGGAAAAACCAGTATGAAAAAACTGTTTCAGAAATTAAATAGTGTAAATTAATATATTCTGTTACCTTCAATTAGTAAAGACTAGAAAATTCAATTTAAAAGAACTTTGATATTCCTACCACTGGGAGATATTAACAAAAGCAGATACATTTCCACTTCACTGCATTCATGCACCTATCAGGCAGATACACATACATCACATAATTAAGAAAAGCAAAAACCAATTACAGTGGTAACCAGATCAAAAGAAGTTCCAGCTAGGAATGAAAGTAGAGGAAGTCACAAAAAAAGGGGGAAAAAAAACCCCCCAAACACTTAAGAAAAAAGAACTCAATTCCACTGCAGTGGGTAGGATGGACACAAAGGTAGGAGATTTAATTACTAAAACCACAGGACATGCTAGAAGTAAAATCTTGCAGTATGATTACATCTTAGAGTTTGAACTTAAGATCCCTAGGCAGAGCTAAGCAATATCCCCTTGTATCATTAAAAGCACTTAGTACACTCTTTTGCAAAAAGCCACCTTCACCACACCACACAGATACTAAGAAATTCTGTAACACTCACACTAAAACTAGTTCATTCATGAGCAGACAAATACCTAACAGACCACACCACCTAAATCATGCAGTTGGGCTGGGATTCTGCACTGCAGTGAAACCTCTGTAAAAGACAGTTATTGCCAGAAATTGTAAACTTCTGAAATGCCTGTTACAAACATGTCATTTTTCACATTCTAACAACTCCCTTAAAGAGTAGATGCCATGCCCTTGACAGTGTCAGCTATTCCTTCTGCTTTCCCACCACAAACCATTTACTTACACTGAGCTCAAATCTCGCAGCCTCAGTTTCTAACATATTATGTCCACACAGTCAACTCTGCGCCACTTGGCAGAAGGAATCTGGGTGTATCATCCCCTGGATTAGCAATGCTCACTTTTTGGGTCTTTGTTTTTGGCTACACAGATGGTAACATGATGAACAATATGTAATTACCAGAGCAATATCAGAATGCCTTTAGGAAGCACAACATTGTGCTTTCCTGTCATCTTGATATATTCTCTGGAATTTCTTGGTTTAAGGTAGTACCTACATGCTGAGTTTTACACTATGGTGGTGAAAGTACTGCCAGCTAGGTTTACAGTTTTAGACCCATTAAAATGCATATTACTTCTAGTATTCTGGGGGATCTCCAAAGTTAGAGACATATTAAAAGACATTCATGACTTTCAATGTTCCAGAGAGAGAATAAAAACATGGTTTACATATACCCATTTTGGGATTTTTTTCCAAGAAGAAGATATTTTCAATCTCATTTGGTTTTGGATGAATATCCTAGATTTTAACTGCCTAACATTTCCAGAAATTCCAAAACCAATTGCACTGTTCAACCACATGATGTCTTAAAGAGATGTTGGGCAGTTTTTACTCACATCTAAGTTTATAAGCTAAATCAGTCAGTTGATTAGACAGTGGTTTATGAGCTGAACCGGTCAATTCACAGGACACATTGCTTACAGACTTTTCCTTCCGCTTCCTCTTCTCTTGGATTTAACTTCAAGGCATCAGTAGTAACTGAAGACACGCATCCACAAAACTCACAGGATAACATGCCTCTTTCAGGACATGTTTTGTCTTTAGTCAGCATATTACTCCCTTCTACTTGGGCTGTCTCCAAAAAGCCTTCCTTTACTCTGTGCTGATGAAGAAGACTGAAGGTGGCACATATCCCCAAGATATTTTCTTAATGTATTCCTGCTACTTTGTAAATTGGGAGGGGGTGGGGGGAAGAAATAAATATAGCTCTTAATTCTACTCTGTTAATTGTTTCAGAGCTGTTCTCATTTCGGCACTGGTATTTTGACCTCATTTTTGTTCCACTAAAACTCTTCAGGATAGCCTGGGTCTTATGGGCGGCCTTTTAATAAGAAGCCAAAATTCATGTCTGTAACTTCACAATACATTTATGCACGAGCTGAACGGCCCTCTGACTGCAAGGAAGCTGGCAGAGAAGCTAGGAGGATTTATAGGCATGAGGATGTACTTGCATTAACCAGTACAGAACACATGCCCTGTACTTGGCTTTAGGATCAGGCCTTGCACACACCCAGCTGGTCTGGAGCTCTGGCAGAACACATGAATACTATTCCTCTGCTACAGCCATGGAAACAGATCTATTCCTACAGTGTAGTAATATGCTTAATCTAAGAGTACATACCACAGTTCAAGGTCTAAACCACATTTCAAAACATAATCTAAGAAACAACATTTTAACTAATGTTTCTCTTCATAAAAGCCGTACCTGGTACTTACAGATAAGGTATACAAAGGAGTATTAACTGTGATAGCTGGAATGCTCCAGTATGCATTATTTAGTCCTGCAGATCTCTGCTCAGTCCTTTTCCTCAACAGTCCTTTTCCTGTAGTCAACAGTAAAAATCTACCTTTCTTCCAGAATAGGCTGTCTTTGGTGCTCAGACCAAGAATTTAACACTGCTGTGACCTTCACAATTACGCAGGATACTGGAAAGAAACACTCACTGCCACTACTAGTGGTAGTGCCCACTAGTGGAAAGCTGTCAAGTTTTAGATGGCTTAAACTCCCTATTTCTCAGTCTTATGGTGTACTACTAAAACATTTCTAAATTTAGTAATTCACTATTAACTCATGGTGACATCTGAAGAAGTTTTTGATGGCTTAAACTCCCTATTTCTCAGTCTTAAGGTGTACTACTAAAACATGTCTAAATTTAGTAATTCAGTATTAACTCATGGTGACATGTGAATGGTGAAACCTACCACAAGATAATAAGAGCTTAAAAGAACGTCCACCTACAGGTATAATTTCCCCCCTTTGATTAACAGGAGAATTCTGTGTGCCAGCCAGGCCGAGAGTACTTTGGTCAGCATTTGAGACTTGTGAGAGGAAGCACAAGCTCAGAGGAAAACAATAACTGTGAAATTTCATCAGTAGATCATTTTCCCCTGGAAGCCCAAAGCAGATTGCTGCTCTCTAACAGTAGTTGTTTCTTCTCATAAATCGATAAGCTTTTGCTGGAGGGTATTTTTAGTAAGAACTATGAACCTAGCCATTTTATTTTGTAGCACATCTTTACAAAGGCAATGCTTGGGCAGACTTGCAGATAACTGTACTTTTCTAAGGTTCACTTCTCTGCACAGCACCATTGTGCACACACAAACCCCTCTATGCTCTTGAATTTATAGCTGTACAACCTTTAGCTTGAATCTCAGCGGTAGCAGCTTTAAGAAATAAATGTGAAGCTGCTTTACTCCAGGGAAGACAGCTTGACTTGACATGATAACCTGTCTTTTTAGCTCACAGCACCTCATCACTTCTACCCACATACTCAGTTTTGTCTCATTTTAAAATGCAAGTTTGGAGGACTACACTGAGAGGAGAAAAGGAGGAGCTATTAAGACAGCACTATTTTATCTCAAAGAGACATATATTTCTCTTCACCAACCAGAAGATTTAGAGTTCTGCAAAGCCAAGAAAAATCCCCCCTCCCATCCAGGACAGACTCTTTTCAAATAGCACTGGATTACACTTTGGGCTACTGGCCAAATTCATTCTTTTTATGCATAAAATGGAAAGCCACAAGGGGCTGAAAAGCAAAAAGATGACAAGACCTGGCTTGGGAAGGAACAATGTTTAGGTTGTCTCCAAAAACGTATCTATTTTTGTTACCTTATATCATGCCTGTAAACACCCCCATCCTCTGAGCCTCAATAAGAAGAAAAGATAATCTTCTGTTTCTGAACTTGACTGGTGGCATTCTGCTGGGCTGCACAAAGGTCTCAATGAACAGTGCTTGTACACTACTTGAGATGTGCCAGTATAAGAATACTGATTTTACCATCCTGTAGTTAGTTATCAAAGCACATTAGAAAATAGTTTCAAGAATCTCTACATCCAAAAATGTGCAAAAATGTTATCTCAATAATACAGAATATTACAAAATGAAAGGATGTGCAGTTTTGTACTTCACTGCTGAACATGCAGCTATCCTTCAGAGGCGCGTGGCAGCTTGCCTGTGTTCTTTTGCATTGCTTAATTAACCTAATGACAACTGCAAATAGGCTGAAATAATAAACTTAGAGTTCTAGTTATTTTATATTGCCATTTATAATCATGACTTCTTAATTATTGTTCATGTCAACCTACAGAACTAACAATTTCTTTTCCCACTCCTACTTGAGGTTACCATGCAGTATTAACTGGATATGTAGAGATGAAGAAAAGCAACTAAGAAACACTTTAAAGCATACACAGAGCCCCCAGTCATAAGCCTCATGAATGTTGTTATGCTTTGCCTAGATAAACCTTTCAGTAATTTTAACACATACTAGTCATTCCATTCAAGAAGACACTATGAAAGTTACTGAAACTTTAAAAATAAATACAAGATTCAATCAGTGCTCTACACAGCATTGTTATTATGATTTATTTCCTATTTAAAGAGGTCACTGAAAAACTACAAGCAGACCAAAAGACTCCTGAAACTTCTCCTTCAGAGCAAACATACACATTTGGGTATGCTCTTATAATTCAGCTCTTTTGGTATTCTTCAGAATAACTTAAATGATAGCCAGCATGGAAATGCTGTGTCCTAACAAAGCAATTGCATGTTTAATCACCAAGAATAAATAGAGAGGCACAGAGAGCAATACTTAAGCAACCAGCATTTTCATGAAATAAACACATATGAAAGCTAGTATCGTTACCTGGAATATTATATTGATAGTAACCAGGATCATCTGGTTCCTCCTTCACTGTTACTGTTGACATTTCCAGAGAAATTCCTATTAAAGCAACAAAGGAATCAAATATGGAAACTAATAATAACCAGATTCTTAAAAACTGAACAAAACACCCACCAAGATCCTAGCTGGTCTTTATTCAAAAAAAGAAAAAAATAAAGATCAGGTGCTGAGACACCAAACAACTGCTGAGCTAAAACAACGGTGACAAAGTGACCTGCTGGTTTATTATGTTTCAGTTTGGTCACTGTCAAAGGGATTCAGGATTAAATGCTTCCCTACAAAGTAGGCTATCTCTGATCAGATATATTTTATCACTTGTGCTAACAGTACTTGTAGACTTACTCCTGCTCACTCCACTGCACAGCCAAGTTGGGACACATCCTGCATCCAACTCTGCTGCTGATGGAGCAACA
This sequence comes from Psilopsiagon aurifrons, assembly GCA_025447955.1. NCBI lineage: Eukaryota > Metazoa > Chordata > Aves > Psittaciformes > Psittacidae > Psilopsiagon > Psilopsiagon aurifrons. Next base: position 44,168 of record JAOEHY010049088.1, read on the forward strand.
CCAAAAGTGCTCAACTTCTCTTGGCTTCCTTCAAGTGAAACTTCCCCTCCATAAGCCTTCACAGCATTCCCTAAAATGCTTTTAAAACATTTCAACAAAAGGAGAATTACTTAAAACGCCTAGAAAGCAGCACTGGAAAGAGTCTGTGACTGACTTGACAAAAGGCTCAAGTTAACTCTTTGTGTACGTTGAGCATGGAAACCATGGAAGGGCTCCCAAACCACAAGTTTAAAGCTGTGAAGCACAAAGAACTTGAGCAAAGAAATTGACTAAATATAAAACTTCATCCTTACACAAAACCCTGAGCAGTGTAGCCTGACCCATCAAAAGGAAAAGACACCAGCTTAGCTCTAAGCACACCTGTGTCTCACAGGCTTTAATGGGATTATTCATGCCCTTACCTCAAAGCAGACACTTAAGCATTGCTTCACTGTGGATGACGGTGCCTGCAGGATCATGTCTTACCTGCAGAAAACTTAGGAATGCTTGGGCTTTTCTTACAAATAACTAACCTGGTTTGCTATCTCTCATTTATTTTTTCAATTCCATTTTAGCTAGGAAAACTGAAAAGTGGCCAACTGTAAGGAAAGAAAAGTTTTCCCTTCTCACAAAGGATGGCTCTGCTGCTTTTTTCTTAAAGCTTCCTATATTTGCTTAACTTCAGCCTTCTGAACAGAAACTGACCATTTTTTGGAAAATAAGAGCAAAACATTGAACGTACCAGAGTCCTCATTTGGTTCCGTCTTCACTTTAACAGGAGTACAACTAAAAAATACAGAAAGCAAGCATACTGACATTATAAAAACCTTCTGGGAAGTTCCTCAAGCTTTACAGGCTGTCAAGTAAAATCAATCTCCCAGTACTTTCTTTTTTCCAACTAGGAACACAAAAGTAAGAAATCCTGCATTTTGCCTTATCTGATTTATTTCAAGGGAACTGCCAGGAATGTCCTATCCCTGCATTTCTGGGACATACACAATATTCAAAGCACATTTACCATTTAATGAGAAGCAAACTCAGCAGCAAAGCAAACTGATCCCTGTTTTCATGTTAACCAATTTTTGATTTATTTCAGACATAATGTCCTCATTTACTAACAAAAAAATTATTTTCAGGTTTTTCTTTTATTGAGGAAGGGGAAGAAAGCAACATTACATCTGTTCCCCATTGCTGCCATATCATAAAACATGACAAACTTATCCCTGACTGACAGACTGTGAATTAAGGACACTCACTGGGCTAATTAAACCAAAGGGAAACTTTGCCATCTGTTTAATTTGTAACAGTTTCCCCACAAACAATGTGCAAAAGAAAGACAAAATTCAGATTCATGCTTTTTATAATCCCAGGCAAGCAAAAGTTATCCAAAGGTCAGCTGGACAGAAAACACGTATTCAGAGAAAGATAAACTGTATGAAAACGCATAGCCGATATAAAAAACTCCACGATTTTAAATTCACCTTCCACCTGGAGGTATAATTGATTGTGAAGGATCTGTCATAGCAGCTCCTGAAAGTTAAAAGACAATCTTTGAATTTCCTGCACTCCATTTACCTTAAATACAATTTGAAAATGTTACACTGATTTCACGAAGTGAAAACCTGTTTACACTACACAAGCATATGCGCTTCTTTTCTGTATTCACAGATATGAGGGAAGGATCTTGTTAAACTGCTTTATTAATCTATAAAGCAACACCAACACAAAGTCACTTCAAATGCACATTTCATCACGCTTTTCCCTGCACCTTTTCAAGATGGCAGGTGAAAAATTGGGGAAAAAAGGTAAACAAATCTTTCACCTAAACTGAGCTAAAACAGGTAGTTCAATAGAGATTCGGCTTAGTCCTAAATTACAGCTAGACACAAACAGCTCATGCTTTTAGAGTATCATTTAACTCACTGAAAACCTGTCCTGCATTTTTAATAGAAATATAAACAGAATCCCTGTGATTAACCACTCTCTATTCTTTTTACTGGGCACAGGCAACACATTTCTAATTTTACTAAGCCACCATCAACTTCTGGTTGTGTCTCCTGATAGCAAAACTTTTCTGACTACATTCCTATTAAGACTCCTTCATCCTCTCCATAAAACAAATCTTTACATGTACAAATTTTGCAAGTAAACAACATGATCCCATGAAAGGAATAGGGATTTGTTCTAAGCTTGAAGTGAATCTTTGTGTGATTTTAAAACACTCACTCTAGCTCAGTTTTTCTCGTCTATAGAGGCTCTCATAGGAACTACACCACATACCCACTTCAGAATATCAGATCAACGTTTAAAACAAGATATAAATGCCAAAATCAGCTCTGTATAGGAACACAGAGCACTGCAAACTCTTGACATCTTCTACAAATGCAATACAGTCCTTCATCAGCTCACTTCTTTCCCTAGGATACTATCCAATCCACATTAAATTCAAATTCGGTAAAAGAATGAAGAATGCAGCAGAACAAAGTTTATCTCTAATTAATTGCTCCTGGCAAAACGCAAAAAGGAAAAATACAGTTCCATACGGAAAGCATCTGCACAGCTTGCCACTTTATCCACAAAACTAAATCTTGTATCTATATTGCTTCTTACCTAAAATTCTGATTTCTGTTTAGTCTGAGTAAGTAGCAACTTACCTAGGTGTTTCTTTGGCTCTAGGAAAGGCCTGTATGGAAATACAGAAAGAAAAACCCATCGTTTTAGAAAAGATACCATAACTTACTTGGCAGTGTTAACATTAAAGAGACAGTGCTCCTATTTAAGAGAAACAAGTTGCAATGTATTTCATTAAAAACTAAAATTAACTGGACTTAAGTACAAAACCAGAATGGACAGACTAGCACAAGATAGAGCAAATAACCTTTTAATGATAAATGAGATCCCTGATTTGTTTTCCAAAATCCATTTGAGGGTTGAAACATCATAATCTGCTGGATGTTTAAATGCAAGTCCTTCGGGCAGGCCCTGTACTACCACAGCAGACTGGTCCCTTTGAAGCTTTTCATATGGCACAGGTACTACCGTTGACTTTCCTAAAGCTTTACCTAGAGAACAAAAATAAAAAGAGATTGTTCTGAGGTCAAGAGTGTTCAAATTGGGAAAAGACTCTCATAAAACTTTTTACTTGGAGAGGTTTGGAATGAAAGCAATGCGCAGATGCAAATCTCTACAGGAAACCAAGTACTGCTCACATTAACATGCACTGAAACTCACTATGATAGAGGCTTTCCTGAAAGGAAGCTAGATGGACTGTGCAATACTCTCACATCACAGCCCACAAACCACATCAAGAAAACTATGCAATGTATCTGTATGTTTTAGAATCAGCTATTAAAAGTTAAAATTACCACCTCAACAGCAGTGTAGTTGGAAGGCTCAGATCATGCAGTACTTTCCTCCCAACTGAAGTAAAAGTTAGAAATCCAGGACATCTATTTAGAAGACTCTGAAGCACCCACCATAGCAAAAGCAGAAAAAGTCCTCCACAGACTTCCTGAGAGCTTCCAGTTCCACAGTATCCACTGGCAGTTTATTTATAGGTAGTATAGTCTTTGTTTCCTGCAGTTCTGCAGCCTTCTCCTTTTCTGTAACACCTGGCAGTTAGTTATAAAAATAAGACAAACATAAAGGAAGTTATTAAACCTCCCAGTACCCAGTCCCTCCAGTTCAGACTGCAGACACTACGGCAGGATCCCTGCCAGAAAACCATAAGAATTCACTTGTTTTAGAAGCAAATGCACTTATATCTGTACATGAGCAATGAGTAAATTTAAATTTACACTAAAATTATTACATCCTCATTACAGGCCTCAGAAATATCACCCTCTGAGGTGTAAGAATGATGAATTAAGAGTCACATGAAAGCAGGGATGGTCTGGGGCATGAAGAGATAGAAAACTATTAATTTCAGTGGAAATAAAATGCAAAGCTGCCAAGAGAAGTAGGACAAACACAATCACCAGGGAAAAGGTTAAAATGCCTGCGTAGAGGGTCCCGTAGCTCTCCAATGCTGTCCATGATACCTTATGCAGCAGTTATGTTACATCCTGTTTTGTTTATGCTGTATGTGCTCAGCTGAGAAGGGATCTGACTTGCCACAACAACTCCTACCTTTCAAAGGACATTTCAAATACACATTTCATTAGTGAATAGGAGAAGCTGTAAACAAGACACCAGCACACAGAACAGAGAAGATTTTGGCCCTAGACCTTGTTGAAGTCTCTGAGCAAAAGTCATTGCCAGAAGAGTGATAGAATAACAACACTTTCAGTATTTAAAAGCAAATGAAAGTGATTGTTTCAGGTGACAGCCTTTCTTACCACAAAGTTCTTGCCAAGATTTACTGTGAACCACCCACCAAAACCAGGGGAAAACAACAGACATTCTACATATGAAAGAAAAAGCATGGGAGATCTGTGTTCCCATGTGCCAGAGTGGTGCTGAAGCTGTCATGACTTCACCATGAGCAATCACAGCAGTATGGCTGAAACACTGCGATTTGCACTGCCAGTATTGTCATTTTACAGTAACACAAGAAAACAAAAATCTGTTTAAACAACTGATCATAAATGAATTGTGAAATGAGCTGAAACACCACTGCTTTTACTAAACACATTTATAATACTAAAAACTTGGATTTTCGCTTAAAAAAGAATCACTCCCTCTACAAATCAAGTCTGCTTCGTGCACTGGAATCCCACCTTCACACAACATTCAGCTCTCCAGCTCTTCAGGCCTGACACTTTTGCTTCCTCTGCAATATGACAGGACCTATCATAACAATACGGCAAAACTGATATTATATCTATAACACAGATGCTTAATTAATGAGAGCTAATAAAGTTTGCCTGCAGACTCGGGGATAAGAGACATCAGCTTCCATTCATAGCTACATGCAATGTTGCTTTTTGGGTGGGTTTTTTTTTTTCACCTATGAGACTGATTCATTGAAAGCGCCTTTACTGACTGCAGCTTCTCAAAAGTGTACCCACACTTTCTAAATATAATAAGCAAAACAAAAATTATGATACTGCTCACTTCTCATTAAAATGAGAACAAGACAAAAAGACATTGAAATTTTCCTTCTTATCATTGGGTTTCATTACATGTTTTGAATCCATTTTCTTAAGCTCACATCATGCATCCGCCTCCCTAATCTCTCCCACATTTGACAGAATTTCTGATAAACAAGATCAAGTCTCAAACACAGATTTATAAGAGCTCTGCAAAACCGCTCAGACCCAGCAGCCATTCATCTCCTGTGGCAGCACCAATGGACACATCTCCACTTGCTGGAGATTACAAAGCTTACAGGTGCTGACCAAGCCCTTGCCACAACTACTAGAGCACCCAGCAGGATTCAGGCTATATTTGGGAGAGAATGACTGGGACATGTGCAATAAGACCTTGTGGGAAAGAGGGATGGGGGCTGTATTTACAAGGTAAATAGCTCAGGAAGGGTGAGGAATTGTATGATAAAAGAATTCCATTCTACACAGCTGAGAGCATACTGCAGGATTAGTCCTGTTACTCTGCAAAAGCTATTCCAGATTCAGCATGGTTAGAAATGACCCAGCTCCTAACAACAATCTTCATTTTGCACTCAAGAGTCCATATATGATTCAGTGCCTCTTATCTTCTTGTACCATCCAGGTGTTTTGGTTATTCAGAACACCCTTCCCATTTATCTGTCCTGATCAGCAGCAGACTAGATTTGACAGCCCAGCCTACCACTTGGCTGGAAAAGGAATCTCCCAGCTACCACCATCCTTATGAAATGGATATACTATAAAATTAACAGGCTGCTTTAAAGTAAAAAAGTCTTCTTACAAAAATTCTTATGACTGAACAAAAAAGGAAATACCTGAAATGATCAAATTTGAACTTGCCAATTTTTTCCTATTGCATGGCAGCAATTAGATAGCTACACCCTGACCTCCATATGGGCAGACAGTATAGCTTCCTGCTCTAAATAGATGCTGTTATGCTTATAAAATGATAAAAGTGTTACAGCTCAGCAGTGTTATACAGCATGTATTCTGAAGGTCCACTTAAGCACGATCTAAGTGCTATTTTAGCAGACTAAAATAGGCCATGAAGCACACCTGTATTCACAGCACCTGACCTAGAGGCAAGAGGAATGCCGCTGCATGGAGGAGGCAGACAACTGATGAAATGAGCACTGTCTGCATGTCACCAAAGAGTAAGACACAAAAATCAAGCTTTAGCAGAGACACAGTTTACTTAAGTAAAATTTCCTCCAAAATGTCACGTGAAGAGGAGATGCTACACAAAAAACAACAGAGAAAAGCTGGCAGGATTCAGTATCTGAAGGTGATGGAGCTCAACACTCCTCTAGCAGAAGAGCTGTCAGTGCCACAGTACATAAGGCATGTTACAACAACAGGTTGTTAATCAGGTGGTTTGGCTTTTAATCCCCCAGGCAGAGAAAGTCACAAAGTGATTATAAGAGTATGAATGTCACCCCTGTGCAGACACTCTGAGAGGCAACTTAAGGGCAACAATTACTTTGTGACACCACTCATGTACCTACATTTTACCATTTGTGCTTAAGGAAATTACTCCTTGAAAATAACTATGAGCAATGAAAGAGGGAAAGTACATATGTGTGTAGCTAAAAGATGTCTGCTTTGTTTTGTAGCATCCACCCAGTTCATTTGTGAGCTTTTTGAGGCCATCCAGTTTTACAGTTCAGGAAATCAGACAATAACCTCAAATTAAAGAGAAATCATTTTAGGATTATCAAACGTTCACTTAAACCACAAAAAAAGCAAATCACCTGAGGCAGAATTTAGAAGCCAGAGAATTTCAAACAGATCAGCTATCTACCGTAATTTTCTGTTTGTTCTCAACTCAGATGCGACGAGATGGGTGGTCTCCACTGAAATGTGACTGAACTTACTAAGAAAGTTTTTTAAACTAGCTCTTAGCAGGATGGAAGCAAAGGAAGCACCCCTGAGGAAGAGAGGCACAAGGTGATCTTCTAAAACCCTTTAAAAATAATCTGTGTCTAACTATGTAACAGATGTTTTGAAAATGCATCTTTCTTTTCATTTTGAGAACTTAGGAAAAGAAAGAACAGTAATAGAAAAGCAATGAATGAGTATAGCAGGCCACAAGGTAACGCTAAAAGGCATTTCCACATCTTTCATGAAGATCTAGGCTATTGATGGAGAGTTCAGCTAATGAACATATTTGAGAATACAAATGAATACATAATATTCATATATACATATACACATGAAAACATAATGAACACATGTGAGAAATGCAACATGGGACAGCTCAAACCCTACATTATTTGCATTCCAAAAGGTCAGGCAGAATAGGACTGGTAAGACGGACCATTTAAGCGAGCTCAAATGGAGACAGCAATGGCAAACAAAGAAGCAGATCTTACAGCAAGCCAGGGAAGCCTGCTTTGGGTTTTAGGTTTATTACTTGTAACTGCAATTGTGGGCAAGTGCTAGGAATGTTATCTTTGAACTAACACCTATGCATGTGATTTATGAGGAATAAACTGATCATGTTTTTAAGGGTAAAGCTTTAACTCATAACTACATTCTGCAAATACAAAGTGATTGAAACCAAAATGTTAAATCAAAAAAGCTTTTGGCAATGTCAAGAATGAACACACTTCAGCTATTTTATCAAGGAGTTACAACCACAACAGAAAAACTCAACCAAAAGCTAGAGGTGGAGCAGAAACAGATGCAAAATATGAACTAGTGCTTCCAATAAAGAGTACAGAGTAAATACTTAAAGAGATTGCAAAAGGAGAAGCCCAGAGTGCTGGGGGCAGTCACAATGTACGTAGCAAAGTGTCCTATCTTTCTAGGAAGAACATCTGAAGCTTCATGGTTTTTATTAAATAAACAAAGATATCCCATAAACTTTAGCAATTAGAACACTCCAGGCATCTTTGTAGCATCCTTGGAGATGAGGACCCACAGAACCAACTCACAGTGCAAGGTTTTACAGTGGTACAGGGGTCTGGGCCCAAATGCAGAAGGCCATTTTGCACAGAGGGCTGCAGAACAGGAAAGAAGATACACAAGAAGTCAGCAGTTGCCATGGCCACAACTCTCCCAAGCAAAATGTTATAAAATTGTTGTTTAATTAAAGCCCAGGCACAGCCAGCCAGGGTGTCACTGAACAGGCATGATGCAACCTTGCTCACAGAATGCACTCATGTGATCCCTTCCACTAGCACAGAGGAAAGGTCTTAACTCCCAGGTGACAGACATAGGAATTAAGACCTTGTTAAACATCAAGTTTGCCAGCATAATTAGTCTAAAAAAAGGTGATCAGCTACAGTCAGTGTAGCCAGCAGGTCTTGCAATATGGAGAAGTACAAGCTATTCCAAGTCATCTGCACAAAAAGGGAAGTAAAAACTCAGGAACACAACTGAGAGCCACAGCTGAGCAAGTTCCCATAAAGGTGACTAGGAAGAGCCTGTTCCAGAAACACTGAAACAGAACTTTGCAGAGACTGTTTTAAAGAGGCTGCTCCCAAATAGTTGGAAGGAAATCTGGAATGAGAAAACAGATCAAGAATTACAGAGGTGTAAAACAGCTCTGGCTTGGCAACAGGAAAGCATCTAGACAGTCACAGCTTTAAAAAGCAACTATTCCACATCCTTTTTTCCTGCTACATACTCCATAAAGTGTACATGTTTCAAAGTGCACTGGAAGACCATATCTAAAGCAAGAATTATAGATACTATTTTAAATGGAGATGGAGGGCTGAAACATTAGTAATGGCAGACACGAAACTATGCAAGTGCTTTGTCAGGATCCTCTGCCTGACTCTTTTTAGTTTTCTTTAGTTTACTATTTAGGTCTACAATTTAATGACTCCTTTCTCTTCCAAAGCGTTCCATAGCTTCAGGAGCACCAAAAGCCACAAAAGTCTCAGCTGGCCATGGATTAGTTCAGGGCCAAAGTAAATGACAGTGGGAAACCAGTTTCCACACTGGCATATCATCATCAAAAAGTGGTATTTTAAAACTAGCTGCATTTGTGTCAAGGGATTTGACACAAATCCCTTGTTTGCCTTTGGGCGACACCAAAAAGATGTCAGCTAGTTACAGAATAGTATTTTCACTATAAAAGCATAGCAGATAATCAGAGACAAAGATGATGAAGATTGTCATTTAGATATAATGAGGACGCAATTAGTAGCAGTTAGACCCACTAATGCCCTCTGTTATTAGAGTAATACTGAAAAGGTATTAGGCTGCTTACATACAGGCCAGCGGACTCAGTCTACTCAATTTCGAGTCTGACACACTCTGCTTTACAGCTGAAAAGCTAAACATCCCATTTACATACTGCTTCTGAATTCCTACAGGCACGACAAGTAAAATACACAGAACACAGAGGTAATCACAATAGGAAGGAAGAAGCAGATCAAGTATATTAATACTTTATTTCCATCCTTACTGGAATATCCAAATAAAGTACCATAAAACCACTACATCCAGACCAGCAGTATAGCACAGACACTAACTAGCATGCTGCAGTGTCAGAGGCCATCTCAGCAGATTGCATCAAAGACATTTTTAAGCACAATTCTAAAATTAAACCAGAGCTACTGAGTTAATAAAAATAGTCACACTACTGTAGCTTGACTCCCACCCCTCACCTTCTAAATACATGATCTGTGCATGACGCTCTCAGGCCTGAAATACCACAGTCTGTTCAGCATTGCTTATTGTGAAAGTATACAGACGATACACAAACATATAAACAGCTTCGTCCATTAGAAAAAATGAAAGCAGCAACATGCCAAACAGAGCTTTAGCATGTTGAAATTCATATTTTTACCAATATGCTATACTCTTTACTTCACTTTGATTAAAAAAATACTTCAGTTATGTGTTCCTATACGATGCTTTTTTGATACTGTCACCTACAAAGAAAACACAGTTCAAGACAAACCCACTGACTGATGAGCTATTTAGATGCCTACAGGTAGATGTGATGTGAGAAAGATGCAAGACTTTCAGAAGCTCCATCCCCAGCGGTGTTCAAGGCCAGGCTGCACAGAGCCCTGGGTGGCATGGTTTAGCGGGAGGTGTCCCTGCCCATGGCAGGGGGTTTACAACTAGTTGATCCTAGAATAGTCTGGGTTGGAAAGGACCTCATGATTCTGTAAGCCTTGCTCTAGGACTTTTAGGTACCTAAGTTGCCTTAAGGATCTGGCCCTGTTGCTGGCATTACTGTTATTGCCAGTATTAGAACTGATTGCACCTGTAGCAATGCAATGGAGAGTATTAGTATTCTTTAAGCTTCAATCACAAAAGAATAGACTCTAATTTCTCAAGATTCTTCCAGTTTGAAAAAAACATATTAGGCAACTTGGAATGCACGTCAGTAAAAAACACTGTAAGACAATGAGGGGAAAACAAAAGAAGCTACTGCCTTCAAACAGTTGGCTGTGCATCTATATGCACTTTTTGAGGGGGGGTGACTCCAGCCAGTGCCACAAACTCCTCTGTAGGAAAGTCCTCATGCAGAAAGCAAACACAAGAGTTTATATTTACTGCTGGTGAGATGTCTTGAAGTGAGCAAAGCCATCACTTCTGATGAAAGCATATCCAGCGCATTCAGACTGCTTTCCAGCAGTCCAGGATCTCAGTGCAGTGTGATAACGTCAAACAGTACCATGCCAAGTGAAGCACACTGTGTTCACTGACAGCATTTCTGCTAAGCTGCATCATCAGAGCTAGAGATGAAAAATAGCTACTACACCTGAGTAGCTTTGGCCCATGTAGTCATAGTTTAAACATTAACCTTTAATGTGAGGAGAACTATTTCTGTCACTCAATGAACAGCAAGAGTATTATTTCATGAGGAGAATCCTTAGAAGCAGCTCAAAATTCTGCCACTGAAGGGAACACACGAAGCCAAGACAGAAGTGAGTTGTACCTCTTTGGCATAGCTGGGAAGATGCTGCCTGAAGACAAGGTCTAGGCAGCAACTTTACTTTAACCCCGCACAGCCATCCTCCAGCTTAGGGGGATGAACAGCTAGGGATGAAGCAAATCGACACTCTGCAAGCATGCATGTGATGTACTCAGAATCCCATTTACATGCCCTCAAAGACCAAAGGATTGCCCTGTAGTCTTTTTGTGTATTTGAAATCTTCATTCTCTGCAGAGAAGAGATCCTGCACAGTGAACAGCAGCTTCTGTGGAAGCCAAAGCCTGAAGCGAGGACAGTCACTGCATAGCTGTAATTTCAGCTATGGAGCAGAAGGCTGGCATCTACCATAGTAAGACCCAAGACATGGTATAACTTCAGCCAGAGATGCTTAGTTACATCTAGACTACAGGGACAAGCCACTACAAGCCCAGAAATGCCAACTACAGGTATTCAGACAGAAATTACAGCAGGCCAAAGTAGTCAAACAGATGCCAATCCAGTTCAGAACTTGCCAGTTTTGAGTTTGTTTTGTTTTTAAACCTGCCTTTCAGGTTTCTGGTTTTGTTTGCTTTTTTACACCCTCCCTCTAAACTGCTGAAGCATTACATTAGTAACAGAGAAAGAGATAAGGTAGCACAACATCAGATGAAGAATTTCCCAAAAAACCTGATACTCATATTTGCCCAAAGGCCAGAAGGATCCAATGAGACAGAAGCCTAGGCACAGATGCTCCAGCGGCCCAGTTTATGGGAAAAGTAATTTTACTTGCCTGCAGATGATGGAGAATATCCAAAAAGGCACAGTAATCCACACACCAAAGATACTGAGGAGCCAAACCTGAGCAATCTTTCCCAAAAGGTCTTCAGAGCATCATGTACCATTCCTTCATCATGAGCAGGAGGAACAGTTGTGCCCATTAAAAACCATTTGTATTCTAAGCATTCTTGAAGCTACAAGGAGTTCTTACAACCTGTGGGTGGATGGACATGGAGGTACAGGTAAAAAGAGTGAAAGACGCTGGAACAAAGTCTCTAGTAGGACTTTTAGCCAAACTCTGGCCCATACCAGACGCAGTGTTAAGATCAGCATGGAAACACGAGGCCACTAGAAGGAAAATGAAGGCTGCTAAGAATAAAGAACCTATCATCCAAGATGAACCACCTACAGAAGTAAGATGGCCCCACCTCAGGCAAGTGTGCCCAGAGCCATGGCACCACAGAAGGAAAAAGCAGCATGACTGGGAGAGCTGTCAGAAAGTAGCAGAACTCACAGGATTATGCTTCTGTGAGACCTACAAAGCGGTGCAACAGCCAGGATCAGTGGAAATGCTAGCAGAGGCAACCAGGATTCTTAGAGAACAAACAGTTCCTTGGCAGATGTTATGGAACACACATCTCTCTCTCAAAGTCCAGAACAGATGACCAAAAAGGTATGTGAGTGAGGAAGCTGCTCTGATACTCACTTGACAGTCAAATACAACCTGAGGATGATGAAGCCTCACTTGGTTGGGGCTTTTTTTGTCTGTGTTATAAACCACCTCCAGTTCCATTCAAACGAGTATGAATTCAACAGAGCTGACACCAAGCCTAAACCGAAACTCAAGGGAAACTGCCAAGATGATGCAGATGAATATATAAAGCAAGCAGCATTGAGACACCTGCCAGGAATAGGTCTCCTGTTCAGGACAGCAGATAACTCCACAGAAATCCAGTGAGCAAGGAGGCACTTCATCTTGCTGAGGTCACTCAAGAGGAACTGAGGACAGCACAACACACTTCATCAGGAAACACCAACTAAAACAAAGAGGCACTGGTAGAGCAAGACGTGTATGATCTTGATTCCTTACAGGGCACAAGTATCCATGCGTGTCCATATTCTGAATATAAGCAGGCACTGGAAAAATACACTTTTATGTATAATATAAACTTACACACGCTTAGAATAACTGACACTGTAGGTCTCTCAAGCTACATGTTATACGTACAAGCACAACACAGTGCCACATTTATTGAATCATAACATTTCACTGTAACACAGAGCTTACAGCCCTCTTCATTAAGCACAGGTCAGAAGAACGTATTATCTCCCTCAATTTTAAATAATGAATGCCTGCTGACTGGTTCTTCAAACTCACCACACAACCCATACTAATATTTAAAAAAAAGCCCAAAACATTGCTGTAATTTGTTTTAATGCATTTTCTTACAGTAACAAGGTACATGAGATATGTGCAGAACTCCTTTTCCCTGCGCTAGGCATCAAGGAAACCTATATGGGTGAAAATCCTTATGAATGAAAGCCACAGGAAATCCAACCCCAGTGCTGCTGCCACTGAACTGCTGTTATTTTTGTCTGCCCTATACTGCTAGAAAGCATAGACGCTACTTCCTTCATAAACCTTATGTGCAGGTTTCATCAATTTAGCCGACTAAATTAAACTTATTACTAAAAGTAACAGCAGGCTTGAAGCCTTAGCCCTCCAAATGCCAGAAAACTCACGTATTTACTCCAACTACATACAAGAGTTGTGGGAAAAAATGGAAGTAAGGACTGGAGACACATGCTAGCTTGTCATTAACAGTCAGAAATAACCAGAGGAATGCTTAGTAGCTACACTTCTGATTCCAGACTTACAGAGAAATTAAGAGGCCCACACAAGTGGAGAGCTAGTTCTCCATACTGTCAGCATCACATATTCCAGGGGCCAACATCCCAGCTGGATTTTTAAAGGTTTCATTCTAACAGCACTGTAAGAATCGCTTGGAAGACTTTATCCATCAGAAAGGAACAAAAACGGCTCAAGTCTAACATATTACAAACACACAGAACTGTGGCTTTCCTGGGCATTTCCAAAGGACCTACTAAAACTGCAGCTAATACTGTCTATTGCTAGCTCTCATGTTTAGCTGAAGACACGAGGTGCTAAAGGGAAGGAACTGTTGCCTCCACAGTTCTAAGTTTTAGATCAAAAGATACTACACTATAAATTTCATCAGGACCTCAAAGTTGTCAGAGGCAGTGATGGAACCAGCATCACCAGGAATATGTAATGCTATTATTCCTAAAAAATTGTGTTCTGAAGTCAAGTTTTCTGGAATTATCGACACCTTTGTCAGCAACAGGAGAAAATTACCTCAGCATCAAAACTCCCCAGAAAGTACAGGGGATATGCACTCAGTGAAGCTCATATCATGATAGTAATGACTGAGGTTAGTCAGCTTTATTCACATAGATTTACAACCTGATGTTCTGCAAGAAGTAGAACAAAACCACTGTTTCCAAAGTGGATACTGTTTAACCTCATCAACCTGACAGTATAAAATCACTGCCCAAGAACAAGTACCTTGTAACTGGACTAAAGCAAAGGATCAGGATTATCAGTTCTGATGTAAGGTTTAAACATATGCACATGATACAGTCGAACATAAGCATGGATGAGAAGCCAGTGCTTCCCTGGATCAAACACCAAGTCCCAGTTATTTCAGACTCCTTACCAATGGATGCACCCAGTATACAGTCTCCTGTATATCAGAGCTCATAATACCACTGTACTGGCAATAAAACAAAGTATCTAGGATCTCGGGGAAGTCCTTTAAGGAACAACAAAGAGGAGATGAGCTGAAAAACTGAACTCCCCCCATTATTCAGCTAATAGTTTTCATTAATACCAGCATGGGAGCACTGCTTCAGTCAGGTTGTAATTCTGCATTTTTATACCACTTATATGTTACAATGCAACATTGGGGTGTCTTTCCTTAGAGTAAATATACTTGTGCGCACAAAATCATTGGCCAAGCAAGTAGGACAGTGGCAAAAATCCAGAGCCTTACCACAAACAACTGGCCTCCAGACAAAAGCTCCAGGAGAATTCTAGCTAGCAACAAAACCATTCTGAGAAGCAAATGTTTCTATTACACATTAAACATCATTGTTTTCCAAGCAGTTTTTAATTAGTCAAACCAGAATATTTCACAGCTGTTGCTCAAACACCCCCCTCTCTCCTCAGACTGATTCTTCTCTCATACTCTGCTCTTGAACCTGCATCTTCTTCCTTTCCCTACACAGGTAAATTTTATTATTGAGCAGTGTCCACTGACATAATTTCCCTAGGTGAGCACATCAATTCTCCACGAAAGAGTCACTGAATCTTTGAAACCTATCTCCTAAAAACACTGTCCTGTAGTCAATAGATAATGGTTTATGAAACCATAAGTCCCACTGTTTTACTGTAAAACTGAAATTAAACAAAAAGCACACCATAGATGCAATGCAGATGATTTTTAGTCATTATGATACAAATATATATTTCTGTCTAATAAATAACAGTGATATAGAAAAGCTACATTAAAAAAAACTTGTCAAAAAATGTGCATCTGCTTTAATAAGGCATGAAGGGGCCTGAAGAACCAGGCCCATCTGAGCTGACAGAAGTAGTCTACTACCTGTTGAATGTGACATCCAGCCTTTGAAAGTGCAAGATCTAGAGGAGGAGTTACAAAGAAAAACTAACATGTACTAGGAAATGCAGGATGTGGTGCAAATCTAACACTTTCCTGTACTAGTTTGTCACATTATGTAAGAAAAAAAAATAACCATTTTCAGCCACAGCTGAAATAACACTGCAAACAAGACCACTGTTACTGATTATTTTTATGTTCTTAAACAGCTGGTTTTGCTACAGTCAACATAATTATAGCATGCAGCCATGATATATAGACCTTTGCTCCGAAAAGTTATTAGCATTATGCAAAACACATTAAGCAGCCTGTAAAATATAAAAAATACAACATTGGAACTTACAGTGTTGAACAAAATCCTTCTGAAAATCTTTCCTAGAATTGACAAAGGCTCTTCCTCTCTCAGTTCCAACTACAAACACATCTGTTTCATATACAGCAATACAGGCAACTTCTGCCTTGGACTTGGCAAGTTCTTTACACTATAAAAAGAAAAACAAAAGCTTTTATTACTATAGGTAAGAGTACAGTTAATAGAAATGCATGCGGTATCATGTCAAACATGATATGCATCCACACTTCAGAAGGTATTGCGAGTAACATAACATCAGCAATTAGGCAAAGGATAATTTATACATCTGAACTGCTTTTCATCAGGAATCTTAAAAGCACTGTAGATGCATTAGGGAAATTAAGGCTTTGTGTAGACTCAAGAGATTGCACTGGTTTTAATTAAAATGATTTATGACATCAATCCATGTGAAATTATCACTTCCCTGTTAGAAAATCATATTAACTATCTTGCTGCAACTTTCAACGGAGTGTACAGGAGTTTGTTCACTCACAGCAGGCTTATCACACATCTTGTTTGTTCAGAAAGGTGTGGCTGTGAGCAGGAAAGCTGCCTGCAGTCTGCCTTGTCCTGCCTGCTATGCTCAGGCTCAGGTGAATTCCTCCTGAGCAGAAGGACTGCACCTTCCCTGTGAACACCTACGTGCATTCTGCTGGGAGAAATGTCTGGCAAAAAAGTGAAGTAGAAAGCCTGCTGCGGAGGGAGAGAGCAAAGATCCTAGAAAATTAGAGAGATCATCAAGAAAGGATCACAAGAACTCAATTTCTCCTAGGACCTCAGATTAGAGATTACTGCAACCTATAAAAAAACCAGCAACTGCAGCACAAGAGGAAAAAGTGACACAAAACCTTTAGGAACTGAATATACCCACTGGAAAAAAAGGCTTGCAATCAATTACTTTATAACCATCCTGTTCAAGTTTTGTTGCTAAAAAAAGAAATTTTTGTTCTTATCATTTAAGAAAATAATTTTAAAGAACCAAATATTTGACAGTGCCTCAACTTTCTAGAAATGGGACAGGTATTTCTACTCACAGCTCTGGGCCAAACTTAAACCCCACAACACAATGATTAAATAACTTCTGCAAAACAGATGATAGGCCAACTTAATAGAAAACTCTTTTCTGAACAAGTTATGTTGAATTGGTACAGCAGCTGACGACAAGGCATTAGCCTCAAGACCTCATTCACCTGTATTACAGAAGTCAAAGACAGATTCTTGCCTTTCTACAACACTCTACCTGAGCTATCAGTAATTATTTCCTGATTACTTGACAAAATAATTTTTAAAACAACCACACCACAACAAGAAACAAGATGACTGCTGTGACTGTTAGCATGATTTTCTACAAGCAAAGAGACAGAGTTAACAGCAGAGTTAACAGCAGGTTGGACAGCACACAGTAAGGTAAAAATATGGAATTACACCTTTCCCGCTTCCCCAGAGGAGGCAACGTGTTGATGTAATCCTGCACATGCCAAGAGAGTAATGATGCAGCTGCTTAATTTCTCTACTAACCATCGAGTCAAGCGCTGACATGAGGAATGTGACCACCATTTTGCTTTCAGAGAAATCCGCTTTATGAATGGATGTTGCTGGTGCAGTAGTTTGGGCCATTTTCTTCCTAGAAAATGAGACAAAATAACCTTGTTCAGATACCCACAGCAGTGCAAGAAAACCAACATCTCTTAAGCAAGCAAAGACCAAAACTATTCAAAACCCCAGAACACACCCCACCAAGCAAATACACAGGTAAATCAAAAGGTAAAGCTGGAGCTAAACATTTGTCGTGGTTTAAGTCCAGTCAGCCGCGGAGCTCGCTCGCTCACTCCCCCTGCTTCCTCACCCCCAGCTCCCAGAGGGCTGGGGAGGAGAATCTAAAGAATGTAACTCCCACAGGTTGAGATAAGAACAGTCCAGTAACTGAGGTATAATACAAACCACTGCTGCTGCCACCAATAATAATAAGGGAAATAACAAGGGAAGACAATACAACCATTCACCGCCGATACCCAGCCCGACCCCGCAGTGATCTAACCCTTTGTCGTGGTTTAAGCCTCTCCGACAGTTTGCTCACTCACTCCCCCCTCTTTCTTCCCCCCTGCTCCCAGGGGGATGGGGAGGAGAATCTAAAGAACGTAACTCCCACGGGTTGAGATAAGAACAGTCCAGTAACTGAGGTATAACACAAACCACTGCTGCTACCAC
>JAOEHY010049089.1:0-13438 GCA_025447955.1 Psilopsiagon aurifrons
AAGAAATTCTTTACTGTAAGGGTGGTGAGGCACTGGAATGGGCTGCCCAGGGAAGTTGTGAATGCTCCATCCTTGGCGGTGTTCAAAGCCAGGTTGTACATAGCCTTGGGTGATATGGTTTAATGGGAGATGTCTCTGCCCATGGCACTGGGGCTGAAACTTGATGATCTTAAGGTCCTTTCCAACCCCAACTATTCTACGGTTCTATGAAAACGCATCCATCAAGCTTCAACTTTTTGCTATTCCTCTTGATAAACATTCCTCATTTCCCAGTCTATCCCTGAGAAAGAGCAGGGACCAGGACGTGATGCAGTGATTGTGGGGATCACGCCAGCTAGTGACTGCAGCATGAAATGCACTCCTTCACTGGCAGCTGGCCCTTCCTGCCTTTCTTGTTTCCCTTTTTCCAGTTCCCTCCGCTGACGTTTTTGTGGAATAAGAGAAAATTAATGAGTAAATCATAGGAATTTAAAACGTCTCCAAGGCAGATGGATCCTATTAGCTCCACTTCTCAGGCCACAGTAGTTTTCCAGGGCTTGGGACAAAGTTCTGAACAGTCAGATTTGCAGACATGGATTGATGTGGCAATTACAGGCAGCAAGTCAAGTGTTAGAGAAGATCCATACCAAGGGAAAGAGAGAAAATCTTTCATTTCATCTCCACAGGAGGGGTAAATCAACAGGATTAGATAAAAAAAATGTCCCTAGATTGAGAATACAACAAAATACAACTGACAAAAGCCCCAAACCACCTTTTTTTCTGTCCCTTTTACATTCTCTATAAGAAAAACTCTTCTCCCAGAGCCAGGACAATCAGGTTGCCGAAGTGCTGGATGCCCCGGGATGATTCTTGTGAGATTCCTAGTTTTTCAGCTGTCAGTCAGTTCTCTGAGTCCCTGCCCAGTTCTTAGGGCTCACAGTTCTGAGCCAGTTTGTTAGGTTGAATATGGTGCTGTGATGCCCACAAATACCCAAATGGCACAGTTACAACAGTCATGTCCTCCTAACAGTGGCTGAACTAACAAAAACAAGTAACAGGACCCAAAATATTAATCAAGTGGGAGAACTCCTTAATTCTGAGTTCACCTGAACCAAATACCCCTTATTCTGCAATAACAGGGTGAAGGAGGAAAGTACAGAGGGGTGATGGATGCTCTCACACCTGTGGGCATGTTCCCAATATCACTGTTTGCTTCACTGTTTGGATATGTCAACCCAGTCCTTGGGACTTGCTCTGCATTGCACAGCAGCTTGTCTTGTGCATGGCACAAACATTTTTAGCGTCAGCTACAAGACCAGTCCAAGGGCTGAATCAGAAGGAGCAAACTAATGTTCAAAGGATAACATATGGGGATATTGGACATGACAGAGATTAACATGTGTTTCAGGGAGCTCTGCAAGAGTTTAACAAACACGGATGACATGACAGCAATGGACAGAGGAATTCTGTACAACCTTTCAGGCAAAAAAACAGCTGTCAGAACCCTTCAGCTAGCTCTCTAAAATCTTTCACACAAATCTCACTCTTCTGCCAAGGCAAACTTTTCCCTTTGAAAAGCAGAAAGTGTTTTCAAAGCACCTTTCTCCCATCATTTAGTTATTATGATCTATTTACACATCACCTGAGACACTATGCCCTTGACTTTGCTCGTATCAGTAGTGACTGGCAGAAAGTGAGAGGCAGGGAGATGAGCCAGCCAGTGAGACCAAGAAAGGTGATGGTGTTCATCATGCATAAATGGAGAAACAGTAGGACTAAAAGGATGATTCAGTTCCTCTGAGTGACACTGGTCTGGACCTTAAAAACCAAAGACAAAGCACGTACATGAAATCTTTTCCTTTCATCTCTATCAGCTGATGTAATAAAGTAAGAATTACATGATTTCTCCTCACAAAGCTCACTGACAACTTGTGCATCACATCTGCAAAACTGTTCTACTGTGACTTATCATTCTGGTGCTGTAGGAAGAGTGAAAGCTGGGATAGGAATCAGAGTCCCAGACTGATTTGAGTTGGAAGAGACCTTAAAGCTCATCCAATTCCAACCCCCTGCCATGGACAGGGACACCTTCCACTAGAGCAGCTTGCTCCGAGCCTCTGTGTCCAACCTGGCTTTGAACACTGCCAAGGATAGGGCAGCCACAGCTTCTCTGGGCAAGGGAAGGTACAGAAGGTATGTGAGGGCTGAGAAAATGCTTTAGAACAGGATCATAAATTGATTTAATGGGTTTAACTGGTAAAAGAAAATCCTGAGAGGTGAAGTAAATATGTAAGTACATTCCTGGGGGGAGAAATCAAACACTGGGCCATGCTGATCTCCTCAGCTCTCCAGGAAAGTAAGAAGCAGCATATATCTCTGAAGTTGAAGCAATTAGAATGAGAAAATCTCTGTTGCTGGATGTTTTCACACAAAGCCTTTCTGGAAGAGACATTTTAGGAGAACAGAAATTATTTGATTCAGAATAATTGGGTGAAATGTAATGGCCTGGCCCACATGAAATGTTGGAGTAGGTAATGTAGTCATCCCCGTTGATCTTAGCATCACCATGCTCTGTGGCTGTCCACACCATGCAGAGATGTCTGATAGCTATGCAACCAAAGAGTGGGAGTGGAGGTAGACGTTAAGTGGCTTGCCTGAGGTCACATCATGGAGCAGCAAAGCAAAACCCTTGTCTCCTAACTGCTTCCATCTCCCCTGTGTGCTGCGTTGCTCTGTATTTCCAACTGTGTCTTCTCCTCCACACATCCTGTTGGGACACTAAACCCAGCAAAAGGCAGTTCAAGAGATTAGCCAGCAGGTCTAAGGTAGTTTCCTGTTCACATAATAACTTTCTGAGCTAATGGGGCTGTTGTCCTACCCTTATAATGGTAATGAATGGAAAATCCGGAGTATTAATATCCTCAAGCAGATTGGGATCAGTGGTTGGACTTGATTATCTTAAAGGTCTTTTCCAACCCAGTTAATTCTGTGATTCTATCATGTGTGTATTGGTGGCTGGAAGGTTAGGTAAGATATCTACATGTCAGGTGGTGCTGATGGACCTTCTGAAAGGTCCAGACTCCCACTGGTTTTGACAGAATAAGTTAGGCCAATGCATGCTGGTTTACAGAGGCAGTTGTGTGTCTTTATTGCCATAAAGCTAATGGAGAAACTGAGGCACAGGGTGGCAATTTACTTTTCCAAGATGTTACTGCAAGTCCCTAGCAGAGCTGCATGCAGCAACTTTGGCAAATGGGCCTCTTCTAGTATTTGCTACTATCTGACTCTGACAGGAACTCTGGAACTTCCCCAACAGGAAAAAGGATCCAAACTGAATAGTTAAACTTCTATGAGACATCCCTGACAGAGGATTTGGGATTAGTCTGCAACTAGTTTGAGAATGACTTCTATTTTTATTTATTTCTATTTCCCTTGTAGCTATTTCCCATATCTTACAAATGAAAGGTACCAGATATTCCTGACAGATAAATGAAGTGTCAGTGTCAAAGAACAGGCAGTAAATAACCACCTTAGGATGCATACTTCTTTATCCGCTTTGGCTGAAAGGCACTTTCATGGCCTTTTCCTTGGTTTAAAACTAACTGATGCTGAAATTTCCTTGTATTTCAGTTCTGTGGTGAATCAGACCTTTGAAGGTGCCCCCATCTCCTGTGAAAGGCTGGCTGGTGGTGTGGGGCAGACAGTACATCTCCAGTCTGGCAGCTACTGAATTTAGGAGACCTGCTGCCTTCTGCTGAGGACTATGGCTTGTTTGCCCTTGGGAGTGCATACGATCTGCTGGCTTCTTATCTTGGAGAAATAAGACTGTTGTGGGCTTGAAGTTTAGGGCTCAGGGAAGAAATCTCACCACTTGTGT
Source organism: Psilopsiagon aurifrons (assembly GCA_025447955.1). Classification (NCBI taxonomy): domain Eukaryota; kingdom Metazoa; phylum Chordata; class Aves; order Psittaciformes; family Psittacidae; genus Psilopsiagon; species Psilopsiagon aurifrons. Next base: position 3,857 of record JAOEHY010049089.1, read on the forward strand.
GAAATGAAGACCCAGCAGTAGGAAAGAGAGAGAAATTGGGCAGCTTGGGAGGCAGTCACAGAGAATAAGGATTACTTATTATTATAATTATTAATTCATTATTAATAATTACTATTTTTATTATTGTTTTAAATTTATTTTTCCCCAAAGAGAGGAAGGAACGCTACGTGATGGAAGGGTTATACACTACACAGCTTGCAGGAAGAAAGTAGCTCTTGAAAAGCTGCTAACTAGATTACGAGTGAGGAAGGGGATGAAAAAGATCACAGATCCATGTAAAACTCCTTATTCAGGCTCAGCCCACACTCTTACCTCCCATTTAATGGCAGTGTGAAATCCAAACCTATCTAAGCCAAAGCACAGATGCCTAAGCACAAATGAAGGAGAAAAACCTATGATAATGTGCTATCTGTTTTCATGTCTCTCCATAATATTTCACATCATTAAGCTCCCAGAAATGGTGTGTTAGGACATGGATGCTGCATGACTGGATCTGGAGCACACCCACAGAGGAACTGCAGGAAGGTATTTACAATATGGGTGATGATCCCTTTAGGCATCTCCTGGGTTTCGCCCCATAGTTTTACTCTCAGTCCCCACCAAATGCCCAACCAAAGCACAGGCTCCAATCCTAGAAAGTGGAAGCACTCATGGCGTGCAGCCCTGGTGAACCAGTACATCCTGTACAGATGCTGTTGCTGAGGGGCTGAGGACTGCCAGCAGGAGCAGCCTGGCTCCACAGGGTTTTCTCCTGAATTCCTCTCATTAGACTATTCATAGTGAATAGTTTTGACTCAGTGTCCTGCACAATGATACTCACCCAGCAGTTTCTCAGATGCTTCAAAGCCTGACAGGCATCACTGGAGCTGTTGTCTTCTTTTCATTTCTTTTTGTAAACTGACTTGAAGCCAATATCAATATTTATCTGCAACTAGGGAAGTGTTTTGCTGCCAGGAATTTCAATGTTCTGTTTTCCTCTAACTATAAATGGGGCAATTACTAATGAGAATATTTCCAAAATGAATGAGAGGAACATTAATTTCCCCTTAGCCCCACTCTCTAGTCATCCCACAAGTAACCCTTTACAAGATTTTAAGTCTTATCTGATGATGAAGTTGCAGGATCCATTATAAAATCTGATTTTCTTCAGATATTCTGGCTATGGCTATTCCTCAGACTTTAGTTGTTTTGTCCACATTAACTCTGGTTGATGGATATATTTCTTCTGTGTCATGAAAGTCTAAAAGGTACCTGAAGAAACCATTTAACCAGCCCCATGCCCAAGGCTGGATCTGCTGTACGTGAACTGTTGTCTGCAGAGAGCACTGACCTGCCCTGCTCCCAGAAACCTTCAATCTTGGCAAATCCACAGGTTCCTTCCACAGGTTATCCAGGGGATTCAATATTCCTGTGCATTCCCTATAACTTCATTAAAGCGTCCTCAGCTACTCTTTAAACTTGTGACTTGTCTTTACCATTATGGCAAACATTTTATTCCCTTCCTTTTTTCAATCACCTTCCACATACTTGAGCACTGTTATCAAGTCTTTCTTTTGCCTTTTCTTCTCCAGGCTTAAATAGATCAAGCCTTTTCAATCTTTCATCACAGGTCACATTCTCTAGAGCTCTGATCATTCCTCTTGCTTTTCTTTGGACTTCTTCCAAGTGATCTTCCAGTCTTTCTTGATGTGCATCAAACTGAATAGCCTGCCAGCTGGAGTCTGATGGTGTGAGCACACTGGCAGGTGATCTATCAGCTTACAGAAAACAATAAGGGGATATAAAATAGAGGCTGATGATTATATGTCATCTGCTCCCAGTATGTCCACTATCTGTTATTCTGCTAAGTTGCAATGTATACTGGTGTGCCAGGTAACACCACCAGACCAAAGCAGCCTGATGTTCCTTTCCACCTACACTTTGGCCAGATGTGCTGTGATTAATTTCCAATAGTGGGAGGTGAGATGCATTCCAAACCTGCTCCTTTGACACCATCCATCATTATTAACCTACTAAGCCAAATAACAATGTTCTTTGATGATAGCTCATGCCCCTGGAGAGGAAAAAGGTTGGAAGAAAAGTTGGAGAGAATGAGACATTTTATTAATTACCCCATAGCAACTTTGTGGGAGGCTGGATATTTTCCTAAACTCCCAAGCTGTTTTGTGCACACATCCTCCCCCACATTTATTTCTGCTTGGTACATTATTTCCATCTCTCCATTAAACTCTTGGTGTTGCCAGTTGCCAAGCTGAGATCTTGCAAATTCTCCCTTGATGTTGAAAACAGGGTCATTTCTATGAATCATTCAGGCTGAGTTATCACATGCCAAGACTCCGGTGATGGATAGACTTTAATGGAAGCTGTGACTTCACATATTTATATGTATAGATCAGACTCCAGCTGTGGAAGGATTCCCTCTTCTCTATCAGTTCAGCTTGGGATGTGATCTCACCACGTTTTGCTTTCTCATGGAAAACCTCCAAGTAAAGCCTGGATTACTGTGGGAAGCTGTGCTGTAGGCTTAGTAGTTGCCCTCTTCCATTTCAGCTTCCAAGCCAGTCTCTTATTGTAAAGTTTGCACGGTGTCCATAAAAGCCAACATGCTCATGGTAGGGGATTGAAGCCAAGTCCCTTAACACCAGTATCCCAGATCCCTGTAACTTTAGTCTGTAAAGTAGCAATTTAATCCAGCAGTTACATTTTTTTTTCTAAAACTCTCACCTAACATTGCTAAATTAGTTCTTGATTTCCTTTCATGGTTATGACATTAGAAGAAATGACAGGACCAAAGTAGGTAATGCCATGTTTTCTAACATGCTTCATTAAAGCGTGCTCACAAATACCTCCTTGCATAACCAGCCCTAAGGTTTGGAGATGTTCCAGTCAAGAATGAGTCTGCAGTTCTCTGCTCTGTCTTGTCTCTGAGCTGCTGCTGGATGTGAAGCTGTTCCACTTCTCTTTGGCCAATTGATCAGTCCTTTAAAGTGGTGAAAAAAAGATGTTGTGGTTTAGCATTTTGTTTCTTTAGGATTTCTTGTCTTACTGTGATGTAAATGGTAGGCACTATATTATTGTCTTTGGATAGGAATTTGTACAGTTTAAAGACCTGCTCTTAAACCACTATAAATTAAGTCTGGATTATCCAATGTTAACTTTATGGAAACTCAAACACTAACACTGGATGTTTGTAAGATTTTTATCAATGTACATTTTTGGATTAACAGCTAATTAAAAAAATCCCTCTGATGCTCTTATTTATTCAAGCAGATTGTGGGCAGGAGGTGAGATTCAAATACAATCTCTCACTAACTCCACACTGAATTCCCAGTTGCAGATTGCCAGCATGAGTCCAACAGTTACATTTACATGGAAAATTACTTCATTTAAAAAATTCTTTAAAGATCAAAATTGCTAATGGTGGACATTGCAGAGTGGAAGGGAAAATCTTTCTCTGTCTTCTTGCACTAATTCAGATGATGTGTTTCCAGTCCTAATAGAAGCTGAAGGAAATGCCGAGCTGTGTGTGTTCTGCACTCACTGTCCGCTGTGAGCCTCTCTGGAAGGATACATGCTGCTGATCAGCACTTCACCCACAGCCTTCAGCAATTCCAGGTAACTGTGACTTATGGAACTAGAATTGTATAGGAGATCCTGACATTGAAATCCAACCCTCAACTTACTCAAAAATGCAGGAACTCTCAGGTTTTGTTTTTACATCATGCATATCTAGCTTACCCTTTGGCTTTTTGACCATCTTTTCCATTCCAGAATTTTCTCTTCTCACTAAAACATCATTACTCCATCTACTCTGGGGAAAATGCATTAGACAAACATCAGGAAAACATCCCTGTTCTTCATTATTTGCTAGGCAGGCAGGAAGTTAATGCTTTCTCCACACAGGAGACAGTTTATGCGTATCTAGAATAGCCTTGGCTTCCTTTGGTTGCAAGATACCATATCCTTCCCTGTCTCAATGCCACGCACGTTGTATGGCTCTAAACTTCTAATGGCACCCGTTGCATGTTCTTGGAATCCATAGGCATTTATTGGCACTCCTGGGGATTATCTCCAAGGCAGATACATGCTGGGGAAGGACCAAGGCCTGCTTTAGATAATGATGACTTCTTTACCTGAAATAAATTTGGTCTCAAGCCCAGAAACCTTTCTGAACTCGCTAGAGCTGATAAAGTCACAAAGCTGAAGAAATATTTGAAAGCACACAGAGAGAGTCTTCCCACCCTATTGAAGTCCGTTGCAGAAGTTCCTTTGCCATCAACAGTAGCATGAATAAGCCCTGTCAGAGGTGAAGGAGAGCTTCCACCTTCTCAGGAGAGCTCATTGAAAGAGTGTCTATAAAGAAAACAAGTATGTGATTCACCTCCTGAGCTCCCCAGAGTCATCCAAGCCTGAACCACTGCATGTGCCGAGGCAGATTAATTGGAAAGCACTAATTAATAATTTAAGAATAAGATGACCTTTGGCTCTGTGCTCATCCCCAGCAGGTCTCTCATACCACTTATTCAGCCAAGTCAATTCCAGCATGTGACATTACACAGAGGTACTTGCTTTCTTCCATTGTGGGAAATAATGCAGAAAAACATAGCCAGAGGGAATGAAAATACAAAGAGCATAGATTTACACTATCACTTTGAGTCTGAGCCTGTTATTAAATCCCCACATGCCTCCATATTGTTTACCAGCACTTTGGCTAAGCTTGGAGCTTGCTTGAGGATGTTCCATGCTTTAGCATGTACCATGCACACATTCATGTAAGTGGGTGAGTGCAGCCAAGTATGTTCCAGTCCACCAGTAGCTATCTGCCTGCATGGTCATCTCTTACTTTAGATTCCTCCCTCCCCACCAGAGCCCAGGCCATTGGGAAACTAGGAAGTGGGAGTCTGCTGCAAAAAGGAGCAGAGAATCCTCTGTAGTTTTCATATGGGAAACTGCACTCAGCTGGATGACCAACATCTTTTGAAGCTGGGGTATGTTGGGGCTGAGCACTGAGGACCAACCTTAAGTTGTATTTGCAAGAATATTTTTTGTTAATCCAAATTGTAATTTGGATGCATCTAAAATCTCACAGTGACATGAAGATTTTCTGAGGTTGTAGATTCATATGATGTAAGCACCACAATGGGTGAGCTGGGGATTTTCATCATCATTAGGTAGAACTAGCTTGCAGGTTTTGACCCCTAACAGCTCTTCAGGGGCTCAGATGACACCTCTCTCTTGGCCTTTAACATAAATCCCTGCATCAGTCTCCCCAGTGACTCTTAGTGGTGGCAATCCACAGAGCTCTGACTTCAGTTCTAACAGTCTCTCAATAGTTTATTTGTAAAGGTTTTTGGTTTGAAATGCCAAAATGAATCAGAGAAGAGATCCTCTATACAGCACTAACGATGTTAAAAGAGAGTAGATTAGGGGCATGTCTTTTTCCAGTGAATCTTTCAAGACTCCTGGACTACATCACTATGTAAATGCCTTTACTTAGAGTTATAAGATGATTTTGGAGACCTTGGCTACTCACTCAAAGGGTACCTGGCTTTTCTTATACAATACATAGCCCCTTTGATGCTGTGTAGAAAGCACTTATGATACTTTGTTGCCTTGCAACAGTACAAATGACAGGATTGCAGACTCTGGCTTCATTTTCTGCTATGCATCTTCCAGAAAGAGTGACATGTTTGAGACTTCACGATGTCATTTTATTCCATTACAGAGTCACACAGCTATATGAAAGGCAGTGTTGTTTGTTCCAGTTATAGGATTGGTCCATGTCAGGTAAGTGTGTACACAGGTATCTTCACAGCCCCATGAAATGCCAGCAGATGACTTTTTCTCAGCTCATGCTCTGGCTGGTATAAATGATTATGAAGAAACAACCCCACATCAGCCTCAGGCATGTCTGAGATTTCCCATCTCAGACATAGGAAAATATGTTAAAGCCATGCACAAACTTCCTCATAGGTGGGAAGTTTGCATCAACTTAACCAGCTGTGATGAAGTTGAGGATATTACCATTGTAAACAGTTGAAATAAATACTCTAGTCCATCTGGCACTGCTGCACCACTTGGCTTTTAGCTCGATTCTCTCTTCTCCTCCCATGTGTAGCCTCTGCAAAAGAACAGACATATCAGTATCAGTGCTACAGCGGATCAGAGCAGGAATGAGTGTAGTGCCCCTTGGTACACTCTACTGCTGGCAGAGGAAAGTTAAACCTAAATATAAAGCACAGTGCTGTGCTTTATGCTTTCTGTCCTTCCCTTTTTCCAATGGTCAAGGGTTGATGGGGGTACTTACTTTTTCTTACTGTTGCTTTTGCATTTAAAACTCCAGAGAAGAAGGGATTTACAGCACAAGCAAGGCTCTGCTTAGAAGCTGGTTTAAAGCATCCTAAGAACTGCTTCTAAGCTTTTAAAATACATATAATTTCTCCGCACTCCAAAAAATTGACGAAGGAAAAGACAAAACATTCCTCATAACACAACAATCACTCTCAAAGACTGTTTCCTTAACTGTGTTTCGTCTTACTAGCACCTCTCCCATTTCCATCTCCTGCCTGGCTCTGCAGTGCCCGGGGGACTGTGTTATCATGATCAAGTGAGAAGGAAATTACAAAGCTGGCATCCTGTAATATCTTATGCAGGAATCAAATGCTGCTTTACCATGAAGTCATTGGTTTCATTCTGTACTTCCAATGCACTTCAATAATTTCAGTTACGGGGTACAATAAATAGATGTACATGAGCTGAAGTGTATGTGATCCTATCTGGGAAGAGAGCTCCATATTTCTGTGTGACATCTATCAGGAATTCACATGCCTCCAGAGACTTACTGTCTTTCTTACACTCCAAGCAGCAGTAGGTGCTCTCAAGATTTGAATTCTCAGTTCCCAAAGTGCTGTGTAACTCTGCCCAGCAATGTGCAGTAAGAGAAGCTGACAGCAATCCCTGCTTGTGGTGAGGTGTCTTTGGCACTTTAACTAAATCCCCTTGCTCGTTGAACAGGGAAGTTTCCACTTGTCACTTGGCTAGAGGATGGTAACCAGATGTCTGCACCTTGGATGAGGCAGTGAGGCCACCAATTAATTCCTGCTGGGATGTGCAGCCAGACAGATCTGAATAGCAGATCCAGAGTGAGTGCAGTGAGCGCAGAGCAGTGACCTCCCCTTGAACAAACACCGTGGTTCATCTGAGTAGGTGCCATAAGCATTCCTCTACGATGTCCAGATACTCACAGGCTGGTGTGAGCTACTGCCCTGTCTGAGCAGGGAGTGCTGCAGGACTCCTGGAAAGTCAGCTGGTGCCATTGTGCTTGGACAACTGCTGAGGCAGAGAAAACACATGCATCCGGGCTTTCCCAGACAGAGGGTAACCTCTCAGCTGCTACATTTAAGCCACACATTCAACGTTCCCCCCTATCCAAGTTTCTCATTCACTATAAACAGGCAGTGCTGGCTTCTCTCAGACTGCTCTCTCAGTGAGGACAATTCATTCTGAAGGCAATCCCATTTGCTGATATCCCTGATGAGGATGTCAGGAATTGATGCTGGTATTTGGATCGGTTCCATGTCTATTAAGAGCAAGCTCCAAATTCACTTCCTCCAGGCAGAGAGCCAGACCTACTGACAGACGGAAGTGCCGGCTCTCTTAAGCAAGATCAGCCCCACTCCTTCAGATCCATTCTAAATTCACAGTTTGCAGGGAAAAGGCACATTCAGCACCCTGTGGCAGTTGTTTGATGACTTGCAGCCCTGCTGCCAAGCTTTACCTACAACCTAGAGGCAAAAGGACAGCTGATGCTTTGAATTCTCTGCTGACAATATGGAAGAGCAGATTTTCAATAGAGGTTCAGGTCTAGGCCAATCAGCCAGATCCATCAGCTCCCATTTGTAGCATCTCATGGGCACTGTCTGGATTTATCTGACATCTGACTTTGAAGCTCCTGAGAAGCCAAAGTGACAAATAAGCTCTTTGAAACTCTTCACTTCCTCTGTAATTAAACTTTGTTTTGAAGCATTTCTGATAAGCTCACAGAGGAGAGTGTGTTTGGGGCTGGACTCTCTGGGAGGTTGGGAGAGGATTTGAAGGACTATTACCTTCTGCTGCTGGTTTTGCTTCTTTCTCATAGGATGACGAAGAGGCAGAGCCCCTCATCCCCAGCCACACTGGGAGCTGGATCTACGTTTCTTCAATGCAAGCCTGTGGTTGAAATAATGCTCTACTTCTGCAAAAACACCAGCCCATTCCACTGGCCTCCTGCAAACAGCCGCCCTTTTTGTGGCTTAAGAGACTGAACCCAAGATTTTTGTCAATGGAATTCAGAGTAGATGGTTAAAATCATCCTGGTTTGTCTGGAATCCATGCCCTGTCTCTGACTACTTTTACATTTTACTGTAGTTCAGAGGACATTTACCTGAAGAGGGGAAGAAGTCAACATGGAATAACTCCAGAAATTGGTTTTATACCTCAAGGAAAGTGTTTTTTTTTAAGTCTCTCCAAAACTACACATTTGAGGTCCTTCCTCAACGTGATGGTGTGAAGGCAAACATTGTGAAGTTGAAACTGGAAGGGTCTGGCCTAGGTTCAAAACTGCAGGGAAGTGTTGCAGAGCCAAGCTCAGGACTGTGGGAATTCACAGAGATAACCTGCAGTGACATCCTTTATACCCCAGGGCTGACACCAGTCCTCAAAGCCAGGAGAGATTGCTCCAGAAAGGAGAGCCTTGACTAGGAGAAGCTGGCATCTATGACTGCTTTGGTTTGACACAATGAACAGAAGAAAATTTAATACTTCTACGAGTGTCAGCTCTCTCAGCCTGGGATTGCTGAAAGCAGCTCTAGTGTAAGTTGTCCCCCTCTGCAAAGGCATCCCATACTGGTTTCCAGAGGTTGACTTTTATCAATGTGAAGGGTAATTCCCTACCTATTAGCAGCTATTCCTTTTGGACTGCCCTGTTTATCTTTTCAGGTAGTGTATTTAAATACATTTTCCAGCTGGGAGAGATTTCAAAGGGTGAGAGGAAGACTTTTGGGGAAAGGATGAAGATCTAAGGAAAATCAGTTTGTGGCTGTAAGAGAGGCTCTGAAAGGGAAGAACAGACTAGGCTGGAGGTTTTATTAACCATGTATTATATTCAGTTATGCACCCCCAAGTGCACATAAAGGCTATAATAATCCTTTTGAGTGTCTCCAGCTCCACTCCTGTGTTTGCTGATGTCATCAGCAGCAGGTTAGAGGTAGAAGGAAGAGGGAAAGAGAATTCTATTCTTCATTTGGGATGATGTAGGAAGCAGCGATGTGTGAAAGCGATTCTTGGCACAGTGCTTTTCTTGAAGACACATTTGAGGCAACCTGAGCTGTACCCTATGTGTTTCTTATCGGTGGCTTAAAATAGTGGTTGAATAATGGTTGAAGAAGGTGATCCTGCCCCTCTACTCTGCTCTTGTGGGACCACACTTGAAGTATTGCGCGCATTTCTGGTGTCCTCAACATAAAAAGACATGGAACTGTTGGAACAAGTCCAGAGGAGGCCACGAGGATGATCATGGGACTGGAGCACCTCCTGTATGAAGAT
>JAOEHY010049091.1:0-17688 GCA_025447955.1 Psilopsiagon aurifrons
GAAGAAATTCTTTACTGTAAGGGTGGTGAGGCACTGGAATGGATTGCCCAGGGAAGTTGTGAATGCTCCATTGCTGGCAGTGTTCAAGGCCAGGTTGGACAGAGCCTTGGGCGGCATGGTTTAGTGTGAGGTATCTCTACCCGTAGCAGATGGGTTGGAGCTGGAAGATCTTAAGGTCCTTTCCAACCCTGACTCTGATTTTGTGTTTCTATGAATTTCATGGAATGTTTAGTTTAGAAATAAACTGTCTAGAGAACAGAAGTTGTTCTCTGCTCCCCAGCCCATGTCTTCCACCAAAGTAAAAGGGAGAAGGGCCTCAATACAAAATCTGTTCTGGCTACTCAACTATAGTATCAAAGTTATGGAACTGTATAAATAGTTTGGTGTAGTTACATTACTATAAGGCAAAAAGAGAAAGAATCCATTAAAAACAAATGTCTGGATTTTTATCCAGGATTTTATACTTAGGGGGAGTTTGGGGGAGGGAGAAAAGAGCAGAGTGAGAGCACATCAATTCATGTAGCATTAGTCTTTAAACAGACTATCGTATCCTATCAGATCTAGACATCTATTTAAGTACTAGAAAGCTGGTGAAGGCTGGCTGTTGACTTCCATTGGGAGGTTCTTCGTACTACTTTGGAAATCTGTGCACTTCAATCCTTTTATATTGAGGATTTAATATTTAATTCTCAATTCTTTTCTGGTCAATATATAGCACTTAAAAAAATCATAGCAACAGTGAGCATCTGTCTTCCTCTGTCAGTTCAGCTGCTTTTTTTGCTTGCATCAGGCATCTGTGGTTCAACTGCTTTGACTGATGGATGGACTGATTGACAAGACTGCGACTCCAAGCATGCACACATGAGGTGCATGCGGAGGCAGACTCCTTTGACTCCCTTTGCATTTAACTATTACTGTGCGACAACTGAGGCTTCAGAATCATAGAAGCACAAACTGTTTTGGGTTGGAAGGGACCTGAAGCTCATCCAGTTCCAACCCCCTGCCATGGGCAGGGACACCTTCCACCAGAGCAGGTTGCTCCAAGCCCCTGTGTCCAACCTGGCCTTGAACACAGACAGGGATGGGGCAGCCACAGCTTCTCTGGGCACCCTGTGCCAGTGTCTCAGCACCCTCACAGGAAGAACTTCCTGATGTCCAGTCTAAATTTACCCTCTTTCTTTTTTCTTGAAGCCATTCCCTCTTGTCCTGTCCCTGTGTGCCCCTGTAAAAAGTCTCTCACCACATTTCTTCTAGGCCCCCTTTAGGTATTGGAAGCTGCTCTAAGGTCTCCCCTAAGCCTTCTCCAGGGTGAACAAACTCAGCTGTCTCAGCCTGTCTTCACAGGAGAGTAGTGCCAGCCCTCAGAGCATCCTTGTGGCCTCTTCTAGACTTGTTCCAACAGTTCCATGCCCTTCTGATGTTGAGGATACCAGAACTGCACACAGCACTCCAAGTGGGATCTCACAAGAGCAGAGTAGAGGGGCAGGTTCACTCCTTTGACCTGCTGGTCACACTTCATGTCCTGGGATGCATCAAAAGTTTGGGTTTTGAGCTCAAGTGAACACTGAAGTTGGCTCATGTTCAGGTTCTCATCAGCCAGCACCCCCAAGTCCTTCTCTGCAGGGCTGCTCTTGGAGACAGTGAGTTGTAGTGGTCATGCTGGTAGTAGACAGAAGTGGTCTTAAGATGAGGGGAGAAGAGAAAGAAAGAAGCAGTTTGGCTGCTTGCCTTCTCACCTTCTTCCTTTCTCCTTCCTCCCCAGATTTCTCCTGTCTTGTTGAACTCTTTGCTCCAGGTGCAATAAAAGGCTGTGTGTGACCAGTACAATAATGCTTGAGGGGATATTGCAGTAAATCTCTGTGGCTTGGATTTGTAACTTGTGGATGAACACAAACTTAAGGTTTCATTCCGGTGTCCCTTTCTCAGCGTTAAAACTCTTCTGTTCTTCTGGAGTATTGACAGCTGAAGGAACAGTTCCTGGGTGGGTCATCATGCGTTGCTGTTCGAAAATGACAAATAGGAGCATTTCCTGTGTCAGAAGGACTTTAGGTAGTCTTAGATTTGCTTCATATTCTGTGCGTGGAGTTGGGGGGGGATTTCATGCTTCAAAGAATGGTATCTTTATTGCTCTTAAGAAAAACAGTTAAAGGCATTAGGAGCCAGCACTCAATATTTGTGTTTGTGATGACATAAGGATAACTCCTATTTTCAGTGCTTTTAAGCTTTACAGAAATGAGAGGGCAGTGACTTGAACAAAGGCAGGAGATGCTGCCTGCTTATGTTTAAAAGAAAAAGTGGTAAAATAGCTGAAGATGCTTCTTTATAAGCATGCAGCTTCAGTTTTAATAGGCTCTTATAGAAGTTGTATCTTTCAAGCATATAGTCGTACAAAGTGATCTGTAATGGCTCTGCCTTTAAGACCACATTTGGGACTCACCTTTGGAATTTCAGCTCCTTTGACAGAAATGGAATCACTGTGTAAGATGCTCTGTATTTGTAGTTAACAGCTCGATAAAGCAGAAAAAGATTTCGTTGTCATGTATTGGCTATTTTGTGATGATTTATGTGTTAAAAGGAGGCTGTGGAGAGTTTGTTCTCTTTGGGCAGGTGACATTGAAGTAACCTTTGTTATTCCTTAAGAAGTAAGCATTAAAGCAGTATAAGAAATGGTTCATTGCAACTTAATGCTCAGCAGCCTAATTAGTCAAATACCATGTGCCTACCTCTGCATGAAATAGCCTATTTCTTTCCAATGTCAAATAGGAATTTTCAGGTTTGGAGCAGCCTGAAGAGGCCTCTGTTGCAAATGACCACTGGCTTTTTAACTGTTTATTTCCAGAACTAATGAAGGTCAGCATGGTATCCATAGTGACTGCATGCAGCTCCCTCCTTAATCTCTGCTGCTGCTGTAATTACAAGTCACTGCCAACAAGCTCTCATGTTATGGGGGAAGCCTTTACCTCAGAATGGGATGTGAATGGGTTTCTGTAGCAGAAATCCTGAATAATGTAATTTTTCCACTTATAAACTCCTTGTCATAGATTATTCTTTTATGAATTGCCCAAACAGACCTACACCCTCACACACCTTTCCCTGGAACAAGCAGCCTTAAATTGCATGTAACCTGGCAGTAAAAAGCTCTTTACATGCAAAATTCTTTCCTTTCGGAAGGAATAAATCCTGCTAAATGGGAATACATCACTGCTTTCACCCCTGTTAGTAAAAGGAAGATGTTGCGCTATAAACTACAAAATGAAGGCATATGAATATTATGTGAACGTGATCAAATCACAGATCAAAGATGGGGGAGATTTACAACAGCAGGAGCAGTGCAGGAAGCCTTTGGATTTTGGCTTTTGGGTTACTTCTATGTACCGCAGTGTGGAATTTGTGCAAAAACAGTGTAATGCACTTCATGAGTTACTTCGGTTTTAATTATTTCCCCCTTAAGTGTTATACATTGTAAATATCAACTATTTAATAATATCAGGGTTCTTTCACCTTGGGGGAAATAGCTCGTTCCAGAACAGAATGCAGTCTCGTGGGTGTTGTGACAGGAACTTGTTGGAGATGGGGGAGTGAAATGGTTCCATCCTGATGTTGTTGTGGTTTTCCTTCCCACCCTGTTACTCTCCTTTAGTATGTAGTTGTATACAAATGTATGTACCCAAAGAGAAGTGGATTTATTCCTTGGCTGTAAGAGAGCTTTAAACTGGTGAGGTAGGATTCTGACACTGAAAGTACTGTGTTTACTGAAAGTAAACACATTCAGAAATCTGTCAAATTTCTGTTCCTGATACACAGATATATATGTATATATGATATAAATAAATAACTTTATTATGCACATGGGTTGTTTTGCTTCTGTCTTTAACTTTGCATACAGCTTTATGAAATAATATCAGTGATTCTGAAAGGATGGCTATTTGCAGAATTCAGGGGATGTTCAGAGTGGAAGTCCACTTATTTCTGGGAGCTCCAGGAATGAAGGTATAGGGGAGCGAAGTCAATGGGTCAGTGAAAAAACTCACTACTATTTTTATATTTTAATGTATAATGGAAATTCATGTTCATGAATAAATATATAATAATAATAGAAATACAAATCTAAAGATGTCTTAATATGTGTTTAGAATCTGAGAATTTGTATTCTAGGTGTTGCATTTAGAAATGTCGTTAATGTAATGAGACTCTAGAACTGTGTTACTGAATGTGAAAATAAGGTTTTCTTCAGCATTAGCTGGACAGTAATTGTTGGAATGTTCTGGAAACACGGCTTAAATCTTCCTTTCTCTCCCCTCCTCTAAAGGTGACTGCTGCTCTGCACTGTTGGATGGCTGCTGTGGCGTGTAGTAGCCTGGTGCTGTAAACATCCCCGACTGGAAGCTGTACGAGCTCTAGCTTTCAGTCAGATGTTTGCTGCACCTGGCTATTCCTGGGCAACGGCAGAAGGAAAAGCTGTCAGGAATACCTCTGTGCACATATATGTATTATATCCAACATTGTTTCTGTGGACACAGCTGAATTGCCTTCACATGAATTATGATTCTCTATGCATTAATCTGATTGTTATTAATAGTGTAGGTATGATTTGTTGAAACCTGGAGATACAAAGCTGTGTGTCACTCAGAACAGTTCTTCACTGCATTATGATATGAGCTTCACTGGGACATAGTGGGAAGTGGTGATTCATTTCTTGTACAGGTATCCATAAATTTGCTTTATGAATTGTCTGTCTTAGCTTCTGTTACTTACGACTCTTAGGAAAAATTCTTAGGAATGCTGTCAAACACTTAAGCAGGCATTTTATCTGAGATGCCTTACTTTTTGTTGTTAAGGTTTTCCCTGGAATTCCACATTCTGAGTCTCCTTATGACTGGGTGGTGCTCACTGTTTGTGAGCTGGATGTAACCCAAGGCCAAAATGAAGGTTAAAACCTGACAACATAGGATGAATTTTTCCATTGACAGTACAGAGGGTAAACTCTGTTTTGCCATATGGTCATCTTGGCCTGTGCTGCCCCCCTCCATGTCACTGAAGGTTTACTTGTCATGTAAATAACAGCTCTTGAAAGTACTGCTCCAGATTTAACTCTTCAATGGTTCCAAACCAGCCTACAGCAGTAATGTCAAAGATACAGATACTTAGCAAAGTGAAAGATTTTCTCTTTAATTTATCAGAATTAGAATTCTTTGGAGTTCTTCGCCCTGGGAAAGCCAAACTAAGCAGCACAGGACAGGCAACGCTCTTCAAGCCGGCAGTGAATGACCAGACCTGAACCCAGGACAGCCATACAGTGCAGCAGCCATAAGGGTTTTGCTTCTGTTTTCTGGGTGTCCTGTCTGTTGACATGTGTGGTGACAGAAGGTGCTGAACTTATTGATGTAATTCATTGCTAGTACCTATGCAGAGACTTGTCTTTAAAGCAGCTTGCAACTTAATACAACCTCAGTTAAAATTACATGTTTTAAATATGATCTGTTTGGTTTGATGTCATGTAGGTGTATTTATGAAAAGGACTTTGAAGCAGAATCTACAGATCTTAGTTTCTTTTACAAAAGAAATAAAAGTGTTGGTAGTTGTTTTCCAAGCTTTCCTTGCTGTAAATATTTAGCATTCAGAGTTCTGTATAGAACTTGGTCTTAGAAGAAAGGAAGCATTCTCTGTTAACAAACTTCTCTGATCAAAGTTAACGTGTTATCTCATGGTGAATCTAGTAGTCATTTTGGTCTGTGCTGTCTTGGCCTTTCCACATGCTGCTTCCACATAACTGTTTTTATAAGCTTGGTTCATGTGCAGTGTGTCAGTCCAGTCCTGTGGAATTTTACTGCTGTGTATGTTTGTTGTACTGGAACCTAACACATGTACTCAACCACTTGTCTGCACATGGAAACAAATGGAAGTGGCTTATATGTGCCTGCAGGAAATAGATGTAAAAACCACCACTGCGTTCTTGCTTGGAGGTTTTTTTGCCGAGTGTTTGAAATACAAGGATCTCTCTTTTCCTGTACGTGAAATAGAAGTACTGAACGTGTCTCACACATTGCTGTTGCTTGCAGCTGAAGAAGGTGGGTCTCTTAAAGCGTTGCCCAGGTGCATGTCTGTGCCATGATTCCAGGTTAGCTTGCATTTGGGATTGCTGGAGGGGACAATGGGAATTTGGCACAGTAGTGCTGTTCTGGTGGGGAGGAGGAGCTGAAGCAGCAGTCACAGAATTAGGCAGCTCTGAGTGTAACAATCACCTTGGGAATGGAAGAGGCAGATTTGACATGTCACTGGTGATCAACAAGTAAGTTCCTTGTCTTGTTAACCTGATGAAGCCTGTGACTGTTCCTTACGTTAGAGTCCTGGATCAGTTTCTGATGTTGCAGTGTACTGATTTCAAAGCAGAGAAAAATTCCTGAAGGAAAACTGGGTTGATGGCGTAAAGGCCCAGGAGTTGTGGGCACACAGGTAGTTACTAACTCTGGGTGGCTGCTGCGTGCTGTCTACACAGGTACAACGTACAGTTACCTTGGCAAATGAAAGGAGCGCTAGGGATCCTAGTGCCTCCATACTAGGGAGGAGTACAGAGGTCCTCACCTGCTGAGCGAGTTCCGTGCCGGTAAAGAGCAGGGTTTGGGGTCTGGAGTAGTTGCCTGTGTTTTTTTATGTCCTCCTGAAAGTGATGCATCGAAGTCCTCGGTGCCTTCCTCGTGGCCCCTGAAGCCCTGATCCCCCTCTGTGAACCCGCAGCTGTGTGCAGCAGAGATGGTTGAGCTCATGTTTTCTGTATACAAAGAACAACTGTTCAACATTTGGAGGCTTCCCCACTCCTCTGTGCATGAAGTAATCTGCATCTGTGGTTCCTGCTCCCTGGAAACACTGCACAGCACCTGTGCAGACAAGAGCTTTGTGAAGGCCGAGGCCATGTGAGTTCATTGAAGTATTTTGTCCTGGATTCCTGAAATCTTGTTTGAGACTGAATGTTCGTTTAAATATATCTGAATAATCTCAGATGTTGTAGCTGAACAGCCTTGGTTCTTGCTGTTACAACGACTTGTGCTTCTGAGTAGCTAAATCCATGTGGAGGAAAATTAGAATGAAATAATAGGGATACCTTGAAAATGTTCTGGAGGAGTGGGAATTAGTGTAAGAAAACGTAACACAACCAAATGTAGCAACAAGAACTATGGAATTCAGCATATAGAGGAAACCTGAAATGTTCTCCATCGCAGAGATTTATTTTTGTATAGGCAGTTGAACGTGGACATCTGAGGACTCACCCAGTTTGTGCCATCCCATTCATCTCCCAGATACATTCTGGTTTGAGTTCCGGTTTTGCTTTGAAGATTCCTGGAAGGCGTCTATTTGGAGCATCAAGGGCCTTGGCAGGGAAGTACAACAGAACACTGCTCTCCGTGGGCTGCAGAGCCTTTGCTCCTGTTTTCCTTATACCACTGCAGCGTTAGGGACTGTTCACAGTGTTACTGTGTTCTGATATTCAAAAGATTAAAAGTACATTCCAACTTTCTAGTGCTAGTGAGGCTCAATGCGTGTTGCACATGCCTTACAAGTTGGTGCAAACTGCAGCACTACATTGAGGTATGTCTGTGCAGATTCATGTTTGGATGTCTTGGAAGCCAATTCTGTATTTATGTTGTTAATGGCTTAATACTCAAATTATTACTTTTATTGGCTGTATACAGGTATACATATTTATTGTGCAGCAGTCTTTAACTGATGAAATTTGTCTTTCTAATTGCAAATTGTGATGATGTCTGAGCTTGAAAAGTAACATCTGATGCCAAAGAGATAATCTAAAAGCTTTTATACTGAACGTTCAGTTCTCAATTGCAGCAGTGATTTATTGCTTGGTACCTACTTGCTCATTGGCAAAGAAGAAATAGATATATTGTGTAATGCTAAAAAAAGCCCAGCAGCAACAAACCACCAGATCATTAAAGTTGCCCTTTATATCGAACAAATGGAGAAACGTCTGGGGAAACAGGGATAGGAGAACAAGGAAGGAGATGAGCAAATGGTTTGGGTTGGAAAGGACCTTAGGTTCACCCACTTCCAGCCCCTGGCCATGGGCAGGGACACCTCACACTAAAGCATGCCACCCAAGGCTCTGTCCAGCCTGGCCTTGAACACTGCAAGGGATGGAGCACTTACTGCTTCCTTGGGCAGCCTGTACCCCCATGGGCTCAGGACCCAAGTTCCAGCCCTTGCTGTAACCACTGTGTTTGGGACAAGAGCTGAGCACATGGGAGCTCTCCAGGGATCTGTCTGTGGGAGGAAGCTTCTGTGGGCTGTGGTCAGGGCTTTGTCAAGGGGGGTGGACCTGACACACAGTGTACTGGAGGTGTTTGAAGAGATTAAGTCCTAATCCCGTGGCACCAGTGACTGCATAACCCAGTTCTAACCATCTTAGCTGATGTTTTTTAGGCGTTCTGTGTATGTGGTGAGTAAGGGCGTAGTTAAAACCACTTAAAACTTCCACATCATTTTATAGTAGTTGAGCGTGAATAGGAAGGACCTCAACTGATGCTGAAGTCTGTTCAGCCAGTTCAAGAACATGGACATTTGGGTTTTCTCCATGAGGGAAGAGCAGCCCCTGAATGTGTCCTTGAAGGAAAGGAAAGCCCAACCCATGGACACTGCATGGGACAAAGGAAGTGTGGTTTATGTCAGTCCGGATCGCTGGCTGTCTGATAACATCTCTCAGCAGAGGAATAACTTCCCGTAAACAACATGGCTTTATCTTAAAAATCTGCTGTTTTAATAAAGCGAAAAATGAACTTTCCAAACTTTACACAAGCCTTATCGTTGTCCAACAGGAAAATGGGAGGTGGCAGGGATGAAAGATGCTTTGTGAACTGAACTGTGTTATTGAAGGTTATGGAAAACATGCTGAAAATGTGTATGTTAAGTCCAGAGCTTAATGCACTTGGTTATTTAACACAGACATTTCCCCAAATATTACTAAATCAGCTGAACTGACTAACCAGTTAAACTGACTTTCTACTAATCTGGTAGGAAATGTGATCTATTAATGTTTCAAAGGTGTTTCACAATTAAAGGGATTTGTAAGTCAGCAAATGTCTCCTTAACCTGGATTCTGGTTTAGTGGTAAGAGTTAACAGAAATGTCACAGCTTCTGCTTCCAACCTGCAGAGGAGATGGAACATGTACCTGGGAATCCCCCCTCTCTGCTCATTCCTGGTGAGGGCTCCCCTGGAGTGCTGTGCCTGGTTCTGGCCTCCCTGGTACAAGAGAGACGTGGAGCTCCTGGATGAAGCCCAGTGAAGGGGTGCGGGAATGATGAAGGGCTTGGAGCATCCCTCCTATGAGGAAAGGCTGAGGGAGCTGGGACTGCTCAGCCTAGAGAAGGCTCAGTGGGGCTCTGATCAATGTGTATATATATATCTGAGGATGGGGCCAGAATCTTCTCAGTAGTGCCAGGCAATAGGATGAGAGGCAATGGCATGAAATAAAACACAGGAAGTTCCACCTGAGCATGAGGAAGACCTTTGCTGTAAGCGTTGCAATAGGTTGCCCACAGAGGCTGTGGAGTCTCCTTCCCTGGAGATATTCAAGAGCCACCTGGACCCAGCCCTGAGCAATGTGCTGTGGGAGACCCTGCCTGGACTGATGGACCCCGGTGGTTTCCTCCCTCAACCATTCCATGATTCTGCAGTTTCCACTTTTGGTTTATATACCCGCTCCCTATTTCCAATAACGTGAGAAATTCTTGTTTTCTATGAGGGAGTTATGCTTAAATGTGATTTATACTCATTAGTGTATTACGTGTGCAATCAAAGCTGTTGAAGCCAGTTTAAGCTCCAGGGAGAGCAGGATTGGACTTGTTTTGTCTCAGCTGCTTGGGATGACATTAACCACAGAGACATCTTGAGTTGTGCTGCATTTTGCCATATGAACTTCTTTTCTGGTCTCAATGCCCAAGTACCCCCGTACGTGCAATGTGAGCTGCTAGAGAGTCAGAGGCAGTATGATAAGAGTATTTTCCGTTATTTCCTAGTATCAGAGTCACAGAATGGTTTGGGTCGGGAAGTGCCTTAAGATCATCCAGTTCAGCCCCCTGTCATGGGCAGGGACACCTCCCGCTAGACCACGTTGCCCGAGGCTCTCTCCATCCTGGCCTTGAACACTGCCAGGGATGGAGCATTCCACTTGTACCTTGTGCTTTACATTGAGCTTTGGGTCCAAAACTGGCTCTGGATTGATTTCATCTGTCAGAACAGGTTAAAGTGCTTTTAGCGAAATGGAAACAAGATACTGATGTCCCCATGTGGAGTTGATCAGGAGCAGTTAGGGAGAGTTTTAACTACTGTAATATACACTTTCAAACGCTACTGCTGCTGTTCATGTTCTGGCATTATCTGTTTACTTGAAATGAGCTGAAGTTTTCAAACTCTGCTCTGTATTCTGCTGCCTGGTATGGGGTTTCTGGAAGCATGGACTGGTCTTCATTTCTTTTGGAGAACAGGAAAACTTCACAGAGCATAAGAATCAACTTGAGATTATGAGTAAAAACGATATTAAAACTATGAAAGACAATTGGGTGACAATATCCCATTTACAAATTTCCTAATTCTCAGGGATTATAACATAATCAGGTGCTTAAGTAGCCTTGAAAATAGTATTTCCCAAAGTCAGCATGCTACATGAAGGTTCTACCTTCTGCTACTTGAAGTGTGTGGTGTTCTTACAATTCCTATCACAGGGATATAACAGAATATTAAGCAAAAGGAAATATTCTGAGTATTGTTTTATCACGCTTGGTTTTAGATACATGACATGTACACTGTGACCCAGACCTGCTCAAAGGGCTGGTGAATAAGAGACAGCAGGAAAAGTTGCTCCTAATTTATTCTTAGTGTTACAACAACACTTTAACCTTTTGCAAGGGTTTTAAGTGCTTTGTAGGAAGAGTTTAAATTGCACTTTGGTAACCTTAATTCCTAAGAAACGTTTTTGCTAGTCAAACTTTTGTTGGCTGTTACAATAGAGTTGACAGGGAGAGAACAAGTCATGGAATAAAACTTCGTTTCTTCAAGGTATGTAAGCATCACTTCTGGCCGTACTAGAAACTGATTTTTCTGAGCCAAAAATGCGATGTGGTTGTATTTGAATGTATTAAATATAAGCAGAGTAAAAGGAAACAGATACCACAGTGGTAACCTCTGCTTGGCCATTTCTTTTAAACTAAGCTACTTACAAACGGTAACAATGCATAAACCTCTCCCTGCCCCAAAAAAAGCTTCATGCCCGAACTGAAACTCCGTATTTAGTCAATCATGACAACGTACACAAGCAGCCCATCTGTGTAATGTCATCTGTTCACTGCCACTGTCCTGAGCACAGCGGCTGTTTGGAGTTGCTCCTCCTGAGCATCTGTTAAAAATTAACTCGTTGGCCTTACAGACCTTCATTAAAACTCTCTTTTTGTGAATGGGGACAACACCTGCAGGCTGCACGGCCGTATTATAGCACCCATGGACTACTGATGGTGCTGCTTCCATCCAGGAGTACGGGGACAGGAGAATGCCGGGGCATTACATGTATTTTGTGAGGGATGACTTGGGATGTGTTGTGCATGGATCTGTATGGGCTTGTAGATGATGGAAAGAAAAGTTGAGTTTCTGCAGTTCCAAGTTGGTTACTGGGGGAAGGCAGGATGGAAGCATGTGTCAGAGGGGCTAAGAACTGGGTGGGAGAGACAAAAAACAGGCCAGGAAGGGTGACATTCTTTCACTGCCATGCTGGTAGCTTTTAGATAGGCATCAGCCCTTTCTTTGGGGAAAGGGAGATATGTCAAGCCTTCCCCAGACCCATGGATGGCAGGCTTCAGTGTGCCCTCATGGACAAAAGGTCCCTCTCTCTGCTCGCACAAAGGCAGGGAGGAGAAGCTTTCCTGGGACTCGAGAAGACTGAAATGCTTATTTCTGTGTTAGTGGGCACGTGGAGGTGTGCCAGGTCTACCCACCCTGACCAAAGCCCACAGAACCTTCCTCCCACACAGATCCCAGAGGAGCTCCCATGTGCACAGCGCTTGTCCCACACACATGGTGCTGTTCGGTGGGTGCAGGGGCAGGAAGTTGGGTCCTGAGCACATGGGGGTACATGACCACATCCGACTACAGCTCAGATCCCACCAGGGCAGCAATGGAGCCCCTTGGGCGCCATTTGGAGTCGCTCCTCCCCGGAGCAGTGGGAGCTGCAGTCGGGGACTCTCCCTTTGGGTCAGGGCATCATCCAAGAGAACTCCTCCAGGTTGAGCCCTCCCTTTTAGGTGAGTGATTGCACTTTTTGGATTACTGGCCATAAAGTTTAAGAATCAGCAGTGTAGTGATGAACCCATGTTGACATCCCCAATGTATAGTTAATATTGGTGGAGCTTTAATAGAGTTCGAACAATAAGTTTCATTGATCCTCAATTTATTGGCTCTGTACAGGAGGTTTGCACTGTGCCAAGCTCTGACCTTTCACTGACAACTTCAGTACTGAAGCTCTTGCAGACATGGGAACTGCAAGTTGTGTGAAGTGTCTGCGGTTCTCAGATAGATTTCCTCCAGTGCATACAGATATTGGGATACTGGGAAATCTGAACTGTACTGAACCTCCCTGAACTTTTGTTTGGGTTGCAGTATTTCTGCTAGAAAAATATCTAAGTGAAGTCACACTAAAGTAATGGCTTCCGATGCCTTGATCTCAGTGACAGCTCACAGCTATCAATTAGATCTGATGGTTGATGTTATAGCAGAATTGTAGTGCTCACTGGAGAGCATTTAATCAATGTGTAGTAGTTGTGACCGAGGGCCGGTTTCTGACTCCACTGAGCTCCATTACACGCAGTTGACTTCACTGGTTTCTAATGTGTCTTCTTCTGGCTTTCATTAACATGAATGAGATTATAAGCAGGCTTCAGTTATGGCTTGGAATATATCAGTTGATAATAAATGTAAGCAGTCAGGTAAAGCACATGAAGTGTACACAATGCATAAGTGAGTTTAATCATAAACAAGTTTTGCTAAATTGACAGCTATGACAGGGATGACTGATTTATCAGCTCCCCTGTTACAATCACGAAAACTGAACTCCTGTATTCTTTTTAGATGCTTAAGTAGTAGTGTCTGTTATAAAAAACAACCCCCCAAACCCTTGATGTGATGTACTCATGCGAGGAGACTGAGCAGATGGTTTTCAGGGCCTGCACTTCACATATTATGCAACTGAGCTGAGAGGGAGAAGTGAGGCAGAAAGAAACACAGCTAAACCTTCAAAACCTCATTTATCACTCCTTGCTAAAATAACACGGAAAAAGACCCAAAGAACACCCCAAAAATAGAGGAAATATTCAAGTGTGTAAGCTACAAAACTTAAGTTTCTTTTACCCTCCAGTTTGAGCAGTTATTTCATTTGAGCCCTGGAGTTAGAAATTAAACACACTCGACACATTTTTATCAGGGAGGAGAGGGGATGAAAATCGTTCTTGTACCAGGAAAACCCTGGTAGCATGGCTAAGAGAATGATCCCAGATAGAGCATGCAGCTGCTTGGTTTTGAGGTATTACACAGTGAAACCTGAAGATACTAGCTTAAACTGAAGAAGTAAGAAAAAAGGGATATTCAAACAGCTCATACTGATTAAGGAGTTTAACTGGATCCTCTGTCAGTCCTAGTAGATGGGGTTCAGAGAGGTCTCTTATGCAGGCTTCACAATTCAGTGTTGTTACTGTTACGTTCAGTAGTTGGAGTATTCAAAGGATGAACAATGTGATTTTAGGAAAACTTATAAAACAATTGATTTTCCTTAGAACATTTTTGTGGTGTAATCTCTATATCACCTGCAACAGTCAACTGTAAGGGAGAAGGAGGAAGGGGGTTTTAGTTAAAATACCCACAAAGACTGTCCAGTGCACGCGTCTTTCTCCTTGTAAGGAGCAAAGAACAAAGGGATGGCAATGGGACTTTCTGGCAGCCAAGTTGGAGAGAGTCTTGGGTGACATTATCTGGTGTGTGGTGTCCCTGGCCATGGCAGGGGGTTGGAACTGCATGACCTTTAAGGTCCCTTCCAACCCAAACCATTCTATGATTCTATGATTTAACAGCATGCTAATCTTGCGGAGAACTGATGAAGAGTAGGAGTGGCAGCCTGCCGAAGCCAAACATATGATGCAGTGTCTCCTCAAATCAAAATCATAGAAATCATGTAGGAAGGGTCAGATTTGTGTAGTCTGCACTTTGGGTATATCACGTTTGTCAAATTCCTGCTGTAGAGTTAATAAATCAAACCCAGCATGGTTGGTGCCGTTTTCCCTCTCTGCTCCACCACCCTATAAATAGCTCACTGTTCAGTGAGAGCTGTGGCAACATTCCCAGCAGGAATACTGGCACAAAGATGTCTGTCTCCTACACCTGTCTTTGTGCCTTTCTCATTGGCACTGCCTTTCAGTGGTACTGAGAATAGCCCATTCACACTATGAATTTACTAGTTCTGTTTGGTACATGTGTATTTCCTCTTTCCCTGCACTACAGTGAAGGTGAAGAGAATGAAATCAAGGTGCTGTCTGGATATTGTGCTGTCTTTTTTATACATCATCACAATTATAAATAACTTTCTATTTTATCAGTGCTACATTTTGAGCAGCTTCAGGGAAATTTGCTTTCTCACGTGTGTTTCTCTCTCAGTCTGCTGTGTGGTGTTCATTTTGCCCCAGAGTGAAGAAACAGAACATCATGTCCTGTTTTAACTTTCACTTATTTAACGTAAGTTCTTGTCTCATGGGAGTCTCTGCAAGAAAGCCCCAATCAAAAACTCCTTAAAAGAACAAGGAAAAGCACGGTTTAAATCTGCACAGTGTTCCAGCTGTGCTGATGTCTCCAGCAAGTCCGACATCACGTAGCAAAGGAAAAACTTGCTGCAGGGTTGGAATGGGATTAAACAGTATGAACCTGCAAGCAGGAATGTGATTAACACAGGGTATTTCTAAGTCTTGTGGTGATTATATTGCTACACTGAGAATGTGTTTATTAGAAGCGTTTTCAGTATGTATATGTTTCTTTCCTGAAGTTATTTATAATCGTTGCCTTTCTCTCAGGCCTGCAGGAGATAAGCTTTAAATGAACTGTGCAGTGTAATCAGTATCAACAGGCCTTACAATACTGAGATGGCCTTATCCTAAGCTCTGGAAAGGTCTCTAAAAGTGTGCAGTTTGCACTGCCCCATTTTTATTAGCATTTTCATTATGAAGTTGTTACTGGAAGCATAAAGTTAATGTTCTGTAACAGGAAAACAGCACTTGTGCAGTCCTAACCACAGAACCCCACATGAAAAAATAATAAGCACACAGAGTTAACCCAGATACTGGGGAAGAAAAAAATGGCATTTACACTAAAGCAATGACAACTTTTCTTTCTTGAGCATAAAACTAGTGCAAAACAACCTCCTATAATTTCTGAGCATTCACCTCCTTTGCATTTCAAAGTAGGAAATCAGCCTGAGTTGGTTTCCCTTTGAAATTAATGGGGAAATAAAAGTGAGGTAAAAAATCTGTGCTGAAGAGCTTTGAAAATTCCTTTTAAAGGTGTGTCGTGGTAGACTGGCTTTTGCCATGCAGATAATCAAAGTGATGGGATAAACAGCAGTATTATTCACTAGAAGGTGGACATAAATTAGCTTTAAAGACCTAATATTGTTGTTTAATATTGTGCTTTCTGCTCCTCTTTGGAAGAACCCCATGGTTTTATTCATTTTTTTTCCTTTTAACTTTGATTGTATACCTTGTGTACCCTAATTAGACATCTAAAATACATTGAGAATGTTCTCCTTCATGTCCTCTCCCAGAATCTATCTTAAAAGGGCACTGTTGAATACCTCCAGAGCTGTAAATATGGCTAGAATTTTCTTAGCGGAAAACCGGTTTAGAAATGCCAGGAAGAGCTGATGAATTGCTCAACAAACTTTGGCCTTTGCTCTCATTGAGCAGTGGTGCCTTAGTTTTAAAAATAATGAAACACAGTCTCTATGTGGTAATACGTGTTCACCCAGATCTCTGTGATAGAGCTGTGGCAGGGGGCTTGGAACCGCATCATCTTTAAGGTCCCTTCCAACCTAAATCACTGAAGAACTGACATCTCTCTTCATGGATTCCAACTCCAGAAGCAGGCTGAAGCCCTCTTCAATGCTTAACTGGATCTGTATGTGAATTCTGTATTCCCTAGCACTCTGTAGGGTTTTCCATTGTTGTTGTTGTGGTGGAGTTCTTCTTCGTTATTATTATATGAGAGTTGGTTAAGGAGCAGTCAGCTGATACTGGCTAGACATGGAGGCTAGAACAAGGAACTACTTGGTGGATTGAGGAAAGGGAACTGGTGGCTGTATTAGAGCACTTGTGCATGAAGGAGCTTATCTGCAAGTGGCTGGACAGAAGTTGGGGTGAAAGAAAGGACCTGGGAAGAGACATTGAGGAAAATGGGACAGATATTCATCTGAATGAAACTGGGAGCTAGAAGGTAGCAAAAGAGGTCAGACAAGTTAATACAAAGGAGAGACAGGAAATGCATGGGTGGAGGGGGCCTTGAATTTAGTCAATGAGGAAACTGGGACAGGCAGATCAACAAACAGCCCAGGACAGATTCCCTCTTGAAGCAAGGGCTGTCCTCTACCTTATGCTGGCACTTCCACCTGATGCTAGCGACCCTGTTAACTGGATCAGCTGGGCGTGTGCTGCAGCACCACTCATGCTGGTGATGAGTTACATGGTGGACATCCTGTTCCATGGTGGCACTTGGTGGAATTCCTGGAAGAACTTGAGGGTATTTTTGTTGAAGCTGTGGAAACTGTGATTCAGAATTGCACAAGCCTTGCTTTAACGTCGTTCCGTGACCAGGGCAGGCGCCTCAGCAGCTTCTTCTCTTCTCCTTCTCTTCTGACCTCTGGCAGACAGAGCTCCCAGAACATTTGGACTGGGTCAGATGCCAAAGCTCAGAGATTCGAGCTCTGATTTTTTTTGGTAAAGACCCAGCCTTTATTAATGTTGCCTTTTACACAGGCTTGTGACCGGGCCAAGCACAGCTATATGCAATAACTGTATGTAGAGAGTAACAAACCACAAGTCCTGTTGATGTTCAACCAGGGCATCAACCAGTGCATTTTCTAACTGTGTGACAGATTTGGGACAAGCACTTTTCTTGGCAGGAGAATCTACACTACTTGTGGTAGTAAGGCTCTGTGACTCAAGGACCAGAGCATGTTCCTAGAGTGCCAAGGTAGGATGAATATTGCTCGTGTCCTAAAAAGAGCACAGTCCCTTCGTTTCACAGGTGGCAAGTGCCTGAGCATGAATGTGCCTTCACCTTTACTGCATACAGTAGAAAAAATGGTAGATGCAGTATTGAGCAGGGGTGGGAAGAGGGACAAAAGGGGATGCTAGGAGTCTAGAAGGTGAAGAGGGCAAGTCAAGACAGTGAAACAAAGACAAGGACAGATTCCTAAATGCTGCTTCTCAGCAGCTCAGAATATCCACATAGACTGCCACGATGCAGCTTCGTCATTCAGGTCAGTGGAGACAAATGAAATTGCTCTCGCTCTCCTGAGACCTCATCTGGAGTATTGTGTGCAGTTCTGGTGTCCTCAACATAGAAAGGACATGGAACTGTTGGAACAAGTCCAGAGGAGGGC